>JAOTAV010061891.1:0-14625 GCA_026546445.1 Cyclargus thomasi | reverse complement strand
AACGTGCTATTTTGTGTTCCCCTCCAAAACTCTATCCGAAGTTTTAGTAAAGCTTCTACCGCTTTACTAAATCGACTAACTTGACTCTGACTGGATTGACGTTTTATCTTCACCCTGACTAGACTTTAGACTTGATAAAATGTATGTAACGTTGCTAAAAACTATTGGAGCCAGAAAATTTGTTTCCTGCCTTTGCTTGACACTGGCCATAACTATAGCCGAAGCGCCATATATAAATAAGTAAATAGAATAATAGGAAGTTACGAAGATATTAAACTTATTTTCAGCTCTATGCGATATTTTCTAGGTCGGATGTTTATTTTCCTGCATCTTCACAAAACGATAAGATTTTTTAACTTACCTAAAATCTTTTTTAAAACTGTCCCCTTGTTCCAAACATAAATAATATCATCCATAACAAAATCATCACGTATGATGTGGCGTTATTTTGTGAGAGGGTGTGTATATTTTTTGCCGACTTTTTAATTCCGTATGGGGCGTCAAAGATATATCTTTCGCGCGGGCTATATGTTATCACTTACCTGGCAGTGGCTCTCAAAGTTTGCTTGCTGTCATGACATTTAATTATGTAGCTTTGATTATATATTATGGCTACTTCTTTCTTTCTTACATATAACCGGAACGTTTTCGCGTAGTAGTTCTTTAGAATTGACTTTTAACTCTACGTCACTGACTTCTATTATATAAATACGCTGGACTAACGATACTCTTTGAAATGACAGCTCATTACTGAGACAATTAAAGCGCCCCACTTGGTCGGGAAAAGAACTAAATCTGACGTAACTTGCAAATAGCCGCTTAGTCATGAATGAAAACAAAGACATTTGTATGACATAACGAAATGATTGACAGTAACAAGGTGCAAACACAACACTTTAGCGGCACTTTCGCCTAGATTGGGCGTAAGAACATAGGTATATCTAAATTCTAAGTAGTTGTGTAGTATGTTGCGATGGTAAGGCACCGCAAAGGAAGATCTTCCGACCGAACCAGATAGCATGCTCGGCCAGGGCCGAAGCCCTACTGACGTCATTTCAGTCCTTCTATATATGTTTGCAGATCACCGTACTATGTTTGTTAGGCTAATTGTGGTACCGCCATAAGTTAAAGAATGAATTAGAGGGCGAAAAACATAAGTCACCTTAACTTTGAGAGCCGATGTCAGTAATCTCTACTAACATCCCGTCTGGCTTGTAAAGACATCACTCATCCCGCACCCGACCCCCACTCAAACGATACTTAGTTTGAGAGCAGCTCAACGAAACCCCAGTTTTTTAAGCAAACACATATCGCTTACGGGAGTGCTTTCAAAATTAGACTCGTAAGGAAGTGTAATGTGTCATTTCCGATGAAAATAAAACGATTCCCTACATGTGTTTTAGATTTGTTTATTTTAGTGTATTTTTTTAATTATTTTTAATGATTGCTGTTATTGTAAATAATTACTCCTTGTGACTTGTTGGTCCCATAAAAGACACAAGAAAGTATTATAAATATTGCCCGCGACTCCGTCCGCGTGGTAACAAAGATAATCATTTTAGTTATTTTCTATAATAAAATTAAATGCCTGTCGCACCCTCTTAACAGAACCCGCAATAAACTTTTTAAACTCTAATATGAGAAATTATTTTAGCAGAGTGCAATGAGTAGCTGTCAAGCGCCGTTGTAGTGCATGTCAGGTATTAGAGATGGCGCTGTATGTGTAAATATATTTTTTTATTTTTTCTGTTTTCCTGCATTTATCCTGAAATGTTTCCGTTTTTTTTACTAGAGACCTTTCTAACAAATGCAAAACTGTCGATATCGATTCGGGAGTTTTGGGGGAAGTTCGTCAGGAAGGAGAACCCGACTTATTTTTATATAATAGATCAAAAATGTATGCACTATGGTTTCATTAATAATTTATACTCAACATTTTTTTCTGGTACGCTATTTTTAGAATACAGTATATATACTCGTATGTAACATACATTGAAGGTAACTTACTACATAAACCAAGTTTGTAATTTCTTCTCAACACTGCAACTTTTGCTAATACTCAGTTAATAAATGATGTAATTTAACTAGATGACGCCCTAAGCTTCGTTGCGCCTAAATTGTTTCTCACGTGGAAACTGTAGATTTACCGAGATAAAAAATAGCCTTTGTCATTCCCCGGGACTCAAAGTATCTCCATACCAAATTTCAGCAATATCGGTGCAGTGGTTGGACGTTAAGAGATAGTAGACAGACACTTTCGCATTTATAACATCAGTTTGGATGTACTTCAAATGATGAAGCCACAAAGTGAGGTTAGGTCCCAGCGCAGTATTGTTAGCCAGGCCATCAACCAGTTGCAAGTTAGGCCAATATTTATTAATTAGGAGTTTCACTTCCGGATGAGATGAGGTGACCGGATGGAAACTTGTATTTTTTTTTTAAGTATCAGTAAAATTACAAAAATTTTTAATACTAGCAATCGTCAAACTGTATATCAGTTTGTTGGCGATATTGAACTTAAAAACAAAACATAACATTTCTTAATATCAACGTCAACAACAAAACAAAAACAAAATCCTCAAAATTTCTTAAAATAAAATAAATTTTTTTAAAATAAATCTTCTCGTTAAAATCCCAAAACTTGTTAAAAAAATTGCTACAATATTTCCAACAATACTAACAGCATAAATTTTATACGGATCGAGAAATTTATGAAAAGTACATTCTTTTACTTTTAATTCTAGTTTTTTATGACGCGGACAATAAATCGTTGGTGGGTTTTGAGAAGTTTTGGGATGTTAATATAAAGGTTTATTATAAGTTTCAATCCGGTTATATCTCATTCAGAGATTACATACCTTTTTTTGTCTAACGTTAACGGACCAAGTTGGTAACTCGCTCAGAAAACTTCCATAGCGCGTTTCAGACGAGCGCTAATTGGTCTGCCTCACTAATGACTTTTGTTAAGAAGCGCTGACATGATTTACAACAAATCTCCCAATTATCTGGCTAACATGGCTCAGGAATTTCGGAAACGCAGTGGGCTTGTGTGGGAGGTGCAAAAACACCGATGCTGCCGACGCGTGATCGATGGCTAGTCGTAGATCATTGATCTATTTGAGGCGTGGATGGATCTTTAGCACGTCACTCCGAAGGACGCTGCATTTTAAAATGACGACACAACCGAACCGCGCTCGTTAGTACCATCGAGTAAATTGATTCCCAGCCAGATGACGTACCTACGTAATATTTTGGTCGGAACGTCAATTCTATGTATGTCATGAATCATGATCTGACTGAGTTTGACATAACGCGATTATCATAAATTACTTGGGTCCGCAATCTGGCTATGGATCAAATTGCCTGATAGTGCAAAAGAAATACTGCGAGAAGTCGCTTCGCTTGCTTTTCTTATGAATAAACTAAAGCTTTATTTCATGGGGGAGGACGTGGGAGGGGGCTATGAAATCTATGTAACTCCCGTGATATTCACTAATAGGGAATATGCATGATTTTTTTCTTTCTTTAAATACATCTTTCATTTGAAAAACAATGTTTTTTTTTTAATTTTAAAACCAACAAAGTTACAAGCCCTTTTAAGTAGAGAGTTACCTACCTAAGCGATATAATACGACCTCTGTGGCGCAGTGGTTGAGCAGCTTGGTGTTGAGCACCGACGGAACAAAAGTTTACCAAAGTTCCAGGGTCGTGGGTGTGTATTAAATATGTGTATCATATAATAAAAATCTTAAATATGTGTATAGTATAAAAGTATTAAATGTATTTCCGTTGTACACAAATCCTTTACTTACCAAGGGGCCAGACTGACGTGGTGTGAAGCGTCCATTATTATTATTGTTATTAGATACATTTCATTACACGAACAAATTAAGATCTATTAATTCAACTATTTCCATACGTGATGATTGTGTAACTCGTAACCTGTTGCATTATCGCGGTTACGTGCAACCCTGCGGAACCTTGAACTTCCTGGTGCTTGGTATGTGTGACAGACACTGACTGTCTTGTACGTGACTGTATGACAATTAATGGGTTTGGATGGCATGGGATTTTTCATCTAAGGCCCTTCCAAAGGTTAAGTTAAGTAGCTGAAAGACCACCTTTTTGTATATTTCCTTTTTTTTCTATTTGTAGTTTTATAACTTGTCAAAGGAGTTCATTCACTAAACTGTTAAAATTTTTTGTAAATTTACTACAATTTTACATCCTAAAATTACAAAATCTTGTATTGTATTGGAATTTAAACACGCATTTCTTGTAATATTACATTTTGTAATAGCTAAAATACGAAGTAGGTAGCATTTTTACAAATTTTCTGTAAAAAATTATGTAGTAAAATTGCATGACTGTGTTTCACATTTCTAAAAATGTGATGCGTAAAAACATCCTACACAAATTTAAATAAAAAGTCACCACAAAAGTCGTCAGAATAGTCATGATGTTTTTGCCAAATTAAAATTCGAAAGAAAAAAAAACGATTATCCTAGTTCTTATAGTCATCCATTTATGCAACCATTAAACCTTAGCTATGTACTAAATTTCAGCTCTCGGAAGTAGTTCTATTTTGATGATCATCCCATCACGTTTCTCTCCATAGGACTGCTGGAAGAAATCTCTGTTAGAGATAAGCAGTACCTGTTGTGTCTTCTTTCTTTTATGTATATTTTCTTCTGGCTGATTTATATGTGTAACAAACAGTAAAGAAATATAAAATCATGAGTGACTGAGTTTCGAATATGCGATACTATGCTATCGATTAACTTCAAAACTAAATGACCTGCAGACTTTCGGATTTCAAGTATGTGTTGCGAGCTAACTAGACGGTGAAAATTTCAGCTTTCTAGTATTATCCAGAGGTTCACAAATAGGGGGCTGAAAATCCGACGAAAAGGTTCCTGTAAAGATGGTAAGGCAGTATTTGCTTCGCGCTCGACTTGGGGACGCCACTACCGCGCCATCGGATTATAGAACCATTAACATACTAATAATATCCAACATCACAATAACAAAAACATATGTTTACAATATGGTTATTGTCACCCGATAGCGTGATTGGCGATACAATGCATATGGGAAGGGCTTTTTGTTCATGTGCGGTTTTTGCCGACCTCCGCAACCTCACAGCTTACTGGTGACAATTGTTTATTATAAACTGTCTACTTTTACGCAGCAAATTATTTTCATGAAGTAATAAGCGTGATAACTCAAAGTTTATTAAAATAAATGTCGGGATTCGTTTGTTTTCTTAAGATAGTTCGTATTAACATTCTAGAATCTACATTACAAGTATGTGTGAAAATCTGAAAGACTGCCTGCGAGCATTGGCGTATCTAGACCCATTTTAACCATATGCTTAGTGACTAGCATCTGGGTGAATAAACTTTTTCTTGTCCTCGACGAAAATCTTTGAATAAAAAGTCAATCAGCGTATTTTTCGTCGATAACATAAGTTTATTCGATAGGCAATGAAATATCTTAACCGATAATTTACTAAATCAAAACAATTCTATGTATAAAGTCGATGGTACAGAGGACAAAACCATGTTCCCACAAATTCTGGGACATTTTTTGTCCCCGGGCAACTGCTTGTAAATATATAAGAACTGTTTTTTTATTTCTGAAATTATGAGTATATACACATTATCTTAATACATAGATTAGTCTATGTATTAAGATAATGTATATATGATTAGCACCAATTACCAAGGCATTTTTTATATTAACTTTTTATACAATTATTAGATAAAATTCGTAACCCCGAAATTGTCCTTCTTAACTCCTGTCAGCAGAAGATTTACGTAAGTACTTTGAACTAATACATATTAATCCGGCAGTAAAATACTAACGGGTCTATGATTGATCACCTAACGTGTCGTATGTTTAAGCAATGATCGGTAAACGATGTATAATACATCGACCTGCCGCTTGTTAAATGACAACAATTAGAGGAGGAAGTACGATTTCGTGCGATGCGTCGGCGCCACACTACGTGAGCGGCTTGTTGATTGTTCGAGGTGTGTTACGCACATCCGACATTCAGGGGACGCACTCCGTGTCTGAATCCAAACCACACACAAATAACATACCGTAAAGTTTTGCCACTTACTTTTGTTACACCCTGTATACTAAGATTATTATGGCGCCTAAATTCTAGGGGAACACACTGAACGAGTAAGTTGGCGATAGCTGAAATAGAAGGGCATATGTTAAAAAACAGTTCTAACCGCCGTCCTCAAGCTTAAATGCCGTTAACCAACATCTAGTCGTTTTTGACGTTTTGAAGCCATCATAATCAGAAGAAAAAGCTCTATCGACGTGTATTATCAAAATTTTTGTAACTTTTATAGTCATCGGGTTATTAAAATTAATATTGCCGTTATGAAGTAGTAAGCCCATAGAAAACCTGCAGCGTTTTTTGCTCATAACTCAAAAAGTACTTTTTGTACATAGCGGCATTTTAGTAACAGCTGAGTGCCGAGCGCATTCTTTTTTACTTTCGACCGTGAACGCGATTCGCGTTTACTTATATTTTATACTAGTTGGTGTCCGCAACTTCTTTTCGCGAAAATATGTATATCACGAGAACCGTACATTTTCCCGGGATAAAAAGTATCCTATGTTCCTAAGCAACCCACAATGATTAGTTTGTAAAAATTATCAATTGTTCAGACACGCGAATTTTACTGTTTTATTATATGTATATAAATTGTATTTCTAAAGCGCCACCTAGCGATGCTCACGGTCACATCTACAAATCCCAAATAAAATCTTAGTAAACGCAAAACGCGTTAACGGTCGAATGTGAAAAAAAAAACTCGCCGTTGGCACACAGAACTGTTTTGAAACTTATGGCCGTTTTCAGCTACCGCCTTCTTACGCTAAGTGTTTTCCCCCTAGCACTTAGGCTCAAATTTTTGCCATGGGAAAGCCATGCTTCAGCGCGAATGGGCCGGCTCGACCGGAGCGATACCACGGCCTCACAGGAAACTGGCATAAAACGGCATTGTGCTGTGTTTCTTTAAGTGAATGAGTTTACCGGTGGCCCTACTTATCCCTGTTCCTAATCCCTAATTCCTCATAAAGGCCGGCAACGCACTTGCGGCTCTGCGGCAGTTACGAGTGTCCATGGGCGACGGCAGTTACTTTCCATCAGGTAACCCGTCTGCTCGCTTGCCCCTAAATAACATAAAAAAAAAACTTAGGCGGCATTATAATAATCTTAGTATACAGATGGTATATAGTGTGTAACATACATACAATAGTTCAGGGTTTGTTTTTGTATGTGGTTTGGATTCATAAATTACACATATCGATACCGGCAGGACGTCTGTCGGGTCCGCTAGTGTATTTCTTTAGTTCTTGTGTACGTGTTTGTCACTGAACTTCTAAGCGAACGAACGAGTATTCAAGGAGATTTGAGAATGGTTTAAATTCAGAAAGACCGAATGACGATGATAAAACATGTCTGAAAACAGCAACAGAAAACCAGCCAAAATATCGATTCTCGACTTTTTGGTACTAGATTGCACTGCAGTACCTCCACATCAGGCTATCGCTTGTATCAGATGGTAGAATATAATTCTAGTTTAACTTACTCTTTGCTCGCTTACCTTCCATAAAGAGCAAAAAAATTTACCTTTCGAGTCCAACTCGAAGTTGGTCGTTTTTTTTTAATTTTTCCAAAATTACATTAGCAAAGTCAAGTGTCTAGTTAATGCGACTGTGTTGTACTTCTTGTTGTATACTAGAACTTGTCAGAAGTCATGAGCAATGCGCCATCCTTAATCATTTCGACATTCTATTAGATAATTCAGCAAATCGTATGAGTGTAGATGGCGCTTAAAACAACCTGGCATTGTAAAAACTGGCATACATGTACTGGGAATAGACAGCCTATCTACAACGTAGTAAGTGTGCAAGTATTTTTAATTGATTCCTACAATTGAACTTGATATCAATTCATATTAAGTCTTGAGACCTGTCTTGTTAACGATTGTTCAAACAGGATTGGCAATTTGGCGAATATATTCTGGTTGTCTGGAAGAAACCACTTTTCTCTGTAAGACCGCCAATTTGTAAAGTTCTTTTATCGTGTTTAAGTTTAGTTGTGTACAATCAGAGAAGTTAGATAGTAGATCGTGGATCTAAGTAATTTGGTCGTGTTGTGTCAAATCCAGTCGAAATAGGTCACGACTTACACGGAATTGACATATTCCGACCAAATGACGTGGGTCCGTCAACTGGCTCCCTTTCATTTTCCCCGAATATACAAATAAAGAATTTTCTATCTATATATTGAGCCATATCGTTAACTTACCTAGTAGTGATTGATAAAATATGGTGCAGGCTTGGTGTAGGCATATGCATTTATATTAACCTCTACAATCTACATAATCTGTGATGATTGTTGATCGTTTAGCGGTACAATCATTTAGGTTTAATTTGGCTCTTCTTACACTCACTCAATGCCCGCCTGCCACTCACGCGCTGATGCTAATTGTAAGACTTATGAAAATTCATGTAGCGGCTCTTTGAAGGTCTAGGAGAAGCTACAAACTCGATATTCGGCTCACCTGTTTGGTAAGTCTGCCGTGTCCTAGGGCCTCCATAGCCCTAGGGGTGGGCCGCCTGGCTGCGCCTGGTCCGTCTCATATCTTTTGCCAGTCGACAAGGCGGCGTAAAATCAATCAACCATGAAAAGGATCTACATAATAGGGAAGATGCGTATAAAACAAATTTTATTGAATGCAAATTATTATGATAGTAAACTAAAAGATATACACAATGACAAAAAATCTCTGAATTCTTTTGAAAAATAAGTAAGATATTTTATATATTAGCGATGTAAGTTTTCTACCCATCTCTTTCTCTCAAAACGTAATTTAGTATGAACTTTGTATACTTATAGACTTTACGTTCCTATCAATATCGGATCTCTCTTTTTAATTGACTAATTTAAAGGCTTGTAAGTTATTCAAAATTTTATTATAAAACTAATTGGACTACATCGTTTTTTTATATAAAAATAAGGGGGCAAACGAGCAAACGGGTTACCTAATGGAAAGCAACTACCGCCAACCATAGACACTTGCAACATTAGGGTTGCATGTGCGTTGCCGGCCTTTTAAGAGGGAAAACGCTTTATTAAAACTGATTTAATACTAGTTTGGTTGTCTATGAATGGATTCTTAACATGTTAGTGACATTAGGGAACCTCAAACTTCACGTATATCGTGTCACGTGACTGCTGACTGGCTGGAACTTGGCTGGGAATAAGAGGTCATAATAACCCCCCAGAGCCGATAATGAAGAGAAACCATAAAGCTAATTTACCCTAAAAATAAAACGACGAGAACTGCTCAAAGTTTTTATTAAACAAATTAAAAATGTACAATTCACCTTTTATTATCTAAATGCACGTTTTTACAATAAATAAAGCGACGTTTCCGAAACGTCGCCTAATACACAACATTACTAAGCGTCTCGTTTTGGTACGAACGTCAGAGGAGATTGCACTGGTTGGGACCGCACTAACGCCGGGCGAAGTTACCTGGAAATATTAACGAATAACATAATTAATACTAGTTTTTTCCCACAGCTTCGTTCACGTGAAATCCGAAAATCGCGTAAAAATATGAACCTTCTTAGCAGCCTCCTATTTATGAAAAAGTCTGCCAAATATCAAATGAATTAGGTGCGTCGTTTCGGCGTTGGGGAAGGAAAAAATAAACTAACACTTTCCCATTAAAATCTAATCTTTATATTAAATCTTCATCTCTAATCTTTATATTAAAATGTATACATAGTTTGTTGTTGTGGAAGTTCATAGGTAAAAGAGTGTGTGTTATGTTAAACTCATTAGTTCCATTCCCGCTCGGCACTGCTAGGCTTATCGTCAGTTCAGCGTATTTGACAGTTACGTCAGAATTGTCTGATCAGAATTTTTAATGTGCGGCTGGGCTTTAAATATGTATTAGACTTGATTGTTTCCCTCCCCGCTTCCTTACTTCTACAGTATGTAGTCTCACCTGTACACAGTGTGCTAGGGCGGCGGCGCCAGCGGCACCAGTAGAGGCTCTCGCGGTCGACGCGCGCGTCTTGCGGCGCGTACCGGCCCGCGTGCCGCACGCAGCCGCGGTCGCCCGGGCCCGCGACGTGCGCGCTCCGCACCAGCCCCGCCTCCGGCACCCACGGGGCTCGCTTCAAGAGGACCGTCGCCGTCCAATAGCGCCGCTCCTGAGTCAGTCATATCGTGAACGCGATTTCGCAGAGTTGAATTAAAGCATTAATTAGAAGAGATTAATTGGGATATATCTCTTTTGGGATATATCAAGAGCATATATTATGTGAAATATTCGCACTGATTCAGACATCTGCATCCACATTCACATCTGCAAAAGCCTATGGGTTTATGCGCATGTGTAGTCTTAACAGATAAGATGCAAATGTCTTGCGATCAATCAGAGCGCAGCGGTTTTGGGCGGAATTTTTTTCGAACAAAACTAATAACATTTCCGCTCTTTTGATTCTATGCTCGATGGTATTATCTGATATCGTACCGGCAGCGATAGCAGCGGCGGCGGCGGGCGCCTCTCGTTCCTCTCGCCTGTTGCCGGCGTGTCGAGAACCGCGCGGACGGCCGCGACGCGCGCCGCGGGTGCCGCGCGACAGTCGCACCGGCGAGAACTCTGTAACGTAATGTGGTGGTGACTGAACTACGGTTCAGAATGTGACGCTCATTGTGAGCTACAGCTCTGCTCTACCGAGACTACGTAATTTTTTATAATATTGCACTTTTAGTTGCGCACGTGACCGCTAGAGGCGCTGTAGAATTTTGCCGTGCTAAAAATTCACGTAGTCGCTTAAGACACTGGATATAAAAAACTGAAGTTTGGTGTAAATTTTACTCCAATTACTCCATTGGGGAAGTAGCAGGGGGTCCAACGAAACCACTCAAATTTTTAAGGTGGTCTACGAGAAAAATAAGTTTTGGGAATCACCACCGCTCTAAAAAGATCACTTCGCAATATTAATTAATAATAAAAAATAATAACAGCAATTCATTTTGTGATTTTTCTTGTAACTACTACTATGCAACAGTGATTTCACAATGTATTTAAATCAATTTTGAAGTTATTTTTTTTCAAAACCATTCAATTTTTTAACAAAATGTACTAGAACGGATCGTAGAGCAATTCCTTTGCAATATTGCTATGACGTCCTTTTTAGGTCCCCTGATCTAGACTCTAGGTAATGTATAAGGAAGGTGTAACGTACGGTGTGGTTCATCGAGCACTAGCGCGTCGCTGTCGTCGTCAACTTGTAGCGGGCTGCCGGGCTCGGACGTCGAGTCGCGGGGCCGCTTCGCCTCGCACGCAACCTGCTAATGTGTCAACGTGATTGAATTAGCGTGCAAAATTGATGCCCGCAACTGCGTTGCGCCAAATTCGTTTATGACGCGGGAGATACGAGTATAATATGATATTTCCGGGATAAAAAGTATCTTAAGACGAGATCGGTGGCTCAGTTGGAAAAAGCTTTGGTAGCTCAAGCCGGGGGTCGCGGGTTCGATTCCGATTTACCACGATAGATAGATATTAATCTATGGATGTCAGTCTTGTTCCGTAATATAATTTTTATATTATTATTATCCTGTGTTCTTCCCCCGGACTCAAAGTATCTCCATACTAAATTTCAGCAATATATTATTGTATTAGAATGGACGGAAGGCAACTAGCATCGCTTCTCTCCTCATATTTACAAGATGTGACAAAAGAAATTTGTGTTTTGTATGGACGAACTCATGCCACTAGAGCGCTTGCTCCTACAAATCCTTTTTTTGCTTTTACACCCTTATTCATAAAAATATTTAAACAGTGTTTTACTAATCAAGATTCGCTGTCCCTTTCTGGAATATTGAAAAAGTCACACGACAGAAAGAGACAGCGAACCTCGATTAGTTAGAATGTTTAACTTATCGAGGTTCGCTTAAATTTTTTTATGAATAATGGGGTTAGTTGCTATTATCACATTTAACTTAGAAGTTAGTAAGGGACACGTACAAACCCCTAAAATATTATAAATTACTTTTGTTACACCTTGTATTTATGAATTTTTATCTATTATATAAAAATAAGTTGGGTTTTCCTTCCTGACGCTATAACTTCAGAAGGCACGAATCTATTTTCGTGGTTTAGCATTCGTTCGTCAGGTCTCAGGCTCTGTGAGGTTTATAGCAAAGAAAGTTCAGAAATTCTAATTTCAACCGCAAACCACAGACTACAAGGATCAGAACAATGCTTCAAGAATTTTTAAAGGGTTCAAATCTTATTTAAAAGACTATTTATCGCTTATTAAAAAAGTGTCATAAATTATTATTCAATTTTAAGAGTGTTTTAAATATTTATTAATTTACCTGAGGCAACAAGCCACTCTTTCGTTTGCGTTCTCTCTCCTCCAGCTTTTTCTCTTCAGACTTTTGTCGATCTGCGACATAGATAGAAAACAATTAGTAAAGTAGAAAGAAAAAAATCTATATAGAGTTTCTATTCTTATAAAGTAGACATGTATTTTTTTTAAACACAATAGAATATTTATTAATATACATAATTAAGAAAATACAAGATAATTGTTTTTTTTACTAAGGTTTTTTTTATGTCAATAAAATACTGTCATATAATACTAATGAGCTTACATTTCAATTCTATCTCTTCATCGTCTAGAAGTAACGACACCACTTCTTTAGGCTTCAGAGTGTCGGGCTTGAAATTGCCACCACTTATAACCATCCTTTGAATCTGAAAAACAAGACAAAGTTTTAAATGTTTTATTTATTTGTTATATCGTTCTATGTGGAAGACTCATTAATTTCTTCGATACAAAAAGGCTAACGCGGTCGGAGAACAGAGAAATACCACGCACAGAAAACCGGCGTAAATGTGGCCTGCGCTATGTTCCGTCGAGTAAGTGATTTTACCGGAGGGCTGACTTCCTACCCCTTATTCCCCTTCCCTATTTCCTCAATCCAAGTTAGAAGGCCGGTAACGCACATGAAACTTCCGATTCTGCAATTATCCATTGGCAAGCTGTACTACGGCACGAAAGAGCCGGCTCGACCGGAGAAATACACAACCTCAGTACGTCCAGTCGCCCTTAAAAAAGTCACTTTGCAATATTGCTAACAGCAATTTATTTTATCATTTTTCTTGTAAATAACTACTAATTTTGTAAGACAAGTGATTTCTCAATCAATTTAAATTGATTTTGAAGTAACTATTTTATCAAAACGATTCGATTTTTTTAGAAACAGTACTAAAACAAATTGTAGATCAATTTTTTTGCAATATTTTTAGATCCCCAGCAGTCTGAGTCTGTCCATGGGCAGCAACTTTAATCTTAATAAACTGAACTTCTCAACGACTGGACCGATTTCGATACAATTTTTTGGGTGTATTCAAGAGGATTTGAGAATGGTTTAGATTCACAAATTTGTGTGGCAGGATGTCGTCTGTCGGGTCCACTTATTTCCCCCTCAGTTCTCACCTCGCTCTTTTCCCTAGCCCGCTGCATGATCCGCTCCTCGATGGTGCCCTTACATATCAGCCGGTAGACCGTCACCTGCTTGGTCTGCCCGAGACGGTGAGCCCGATCCATGGCCTGCTGGTCCACCGTAGGGTTCCAGTCCGAGTCGTAGAATATCACCTGGGAATGTTAACACGTTACATTTTTGATTAAAATGTGCCAGTGCAATTCGGAAGATTTGACCAATATCATGTCAAATAACGGCCAAGCGCGAGTTGGACTCGCTCACGAAAGTACCATGGGGGAAATTGAAAGAGAGCCAGTTGACGTGATCATGACATTCACGTCATTTTTTCGTAATAAGTCAATTCTATGTATGTCGTGACCTGTCGGCTGGGTTTGACATAATGCGACCAATTTACTTACATCTGGCTATGTTTCAGCTTTCTTGATTGAACATACACTCGCGCAGAAAATTAAACAGCTATAACGATCATAGCCGTGTCGACATAAAGAAATGTACAGGATTTATAATGACTATTAACATAAAGGCAAAACATCCAGTTTCTAGTATTAGAGGCCCTCTTAAATATTTATTTTGTTTTTAGTATAACTTTTTATATAGGCAACAGAAATTTTAAAAATGTTATTTGTATAAATGTTAACTCTCCAGGTATTATCGTTCTTGGTATAGTCTGGAGACAGATAGACGCACAGACAGGCAGACATCGAAGACTTAGCAATAGCGACCCTATTAGGTACGGAATCCTACAATATGATTTGTTGCGGTTCTATTACAATTTCAAAATCTGGGGTAACGGGAAGCCCCCGTTGTGCGTAATTTTACCAAGCCGTGAAAAGAAAAATATTTCTATCAGTATCGGTGTGTACTCACAGTATCGGCGGCAGTCAGGTTGATGCCAAGTCCGCCGGCGCGCGTCGACAGCAGGAACACGAAAATGTCGGCGCGGGCCTGCGTACACATCACATACATGTTAAGCACTACTAGCACCGAAGCATTACCTGTTTTAGCAGGAGTACTACCCGTTGACCTTGAAATTCAACGACGCGCAACAATGTATT
>JAOTAV010061880.1:0-14626 GCA_026546445.1 Cyclargus thomasi | reverse complement strand
TCATCAAAATCGGTCCAGTCGTTTAAGAGAAGTTCAGTGACATACACACTCACAGAAGAATTATATATATTAAGATAAGCAGCTCAATCAAGACTTGGCCTGCTTTTTTCGTTTTTGGTGGGATTTCACGTCTTTTTGTATAAACGTTCTTATTCATTTGACACAGTTTTTTGTCTCTTTTAGGTTATTAATCGTCTGTCTGTTTTCGTGCTCTATCTCAAGATAGTTAATAACTTAGAGAGTAAAATTTTTCACTGATTGTGTATTTCTGTTTCTGGTTTAACCATAAATAATAAAAACAAAATAAATATATAAAGAGGCTTAAATAATAACATCGTCAAGGTGTATAAGTTTTTGCCAGATTATTTTTTTTTTACTTAGTAAAAACAGGTGACCCCAATTACAATAACTTAAACTTAATGCTAACTTATAAATATAAATACAATGTACATCACACTATAACAAATAAAACAATATAACTGCACAATTAATACATAATGCTAGAACTTCTTTCATATTTTTTTGCAGAATCTCATACTTTCCTTAAATCATTTAACCTAAAAGAAAAAACATCGCACTCAGGGTTGGTAGCCAGAAGGACGTTGAGCAAATTTAACATATGGCACAGCGGGGACTCTGCTCTTGCAACGGAACGGCACGATGGCAGAGCAAATAATTTAGGTCGTCGGCAAGAACGATACCTGAAAAAATTGTCAAGGACAAATAGCCGGCATATTTTGTTGTGGAGCTCAAGGCAATCTACAATTCCACGTAGGACTTTTACGGATATCAGTGAACGATCCAAGGCTTTCCTAACTTTGAATGATTATATGTGAATTATAACCTAAAGCGCCCAAAAGGAAACTAGTGGGATACATACATATATGTATAATAACCATAAGTGCGTTTATACAGAAACCTAAGGAAAACTTTATGTACTTTTTCCACCATTAATATAGTTGAACTTGCAAAGGGGCTCCATACACAGGTATCTGTCAATTAAATAGACTATCTGTAGCGGTGAAACAGGCCCTAAAAATAATAATATTATTATTAATAACAAATATGTCCAGTGTCTACTGCCCCACACGCCAGACGAATTGTGATGGAATTTAATTCGGAGCGCACCAAGGTCGTGTTTGTTTAAGAGTATCAACCCCCGTGTTTTTTTACAAAAACCAGTCAAATCCATTTAGAATCGCAATGGGTTTTGATTGTGCGACCGCGGCAAGTAACGAGCTTTGTGTGTTAGGGTACGTATACAATGAGTTCAGGATATTTACAATATCTACTTTTTTACCTTTAGGTACCTGACTGACGTGTAAAGCATACGTCAGTCAGGCCTCAGGCTACTTCTAGTCAGGGGCTGACTGACGTAAAAGACTTGTGTAATTTGTTGCGGTTACCAATAAAATGAAATATATTTTTACTAAATGAAGCCCGCAACTCCGTTGCACCAAAATTCGTTTATCATGCAGGAACAGTTTTTTCCAGAATTTTTCCAGAATAAAATTCGGCCTGACCGAGTACCGAGTACGCCTCTCTCTTAGATTGTAATAGATATATTTTATTTAAATTTTATGCTCCTCTGTGCTCTTGTAGATTATGACACGAAAATCCGTGGGTAATACAAAGTAAAAATAAATACCTATAAAAGAACTAAAATTTTCTCACCTGCTGTTTTTTTCTAAGAGTACATTTAATGTGCTGTTATAAAAACTAACAAAAAATAGTCTTGTTTTATGTTACTTCCCATCCTTTTAAAGTTTAAACCATGTGTCCATGTCAAAAATCAAGTGGTTTGGATGCTTCGTTAGGGCATGAAGCAAGGCCAAATAAAGAAACACACTATCCCATTTATAATATCACCTACTTGCACAATTCACAGAACCCATATAAGTACAAATAAGACAGCGAAAAAGCACAGCTTTTTAAAAGCTACCGAGATTTTTGACATGACATTGGGTTTTCCAAAACATTCTATGACTGTGACATATTTTACGGTTGGATACAATATGTGTGTACTCGATGATACCACAGATACGACGATGAATTTAGATAATTATATAAAATAAGAATAATATTGTACTACTACGCCATCTATGAGTTGAGATCTGCAATTGTTAAGATAGGTTTAACTTTACAGTTGCACATTTCAACCCATAGATGGCGTTAGTATTACAATATTATTTTAGTTGCTTTTCTTTCATATTGTTACTATTTTATTTTTAAATACATCTGGACATATACATAAATTACTAATGCCCAAACCTATAGCTCTTATAGTTTTTCCGTAAAGTGTACCACAAACATGTACGGGGAGTGGGATATAGAGGCTCCGTATGCCCAATTATTGTGCTACTATGTATTCTGTGCTATAACCCATGACACGTCGTCTGTATGAACTCGCCTTTACCCTACAGACTAGGGGAACGATAAGTGCGGTTGGCAGCAATTCCGAGGCTACTCGAAATAACTATCGCCCAGTGGCAGGAAGATAACAGCCAGCGTGACTAATAACATGATAATACCTGATTGCTGACGTGACATTACATACACAGCGGGGAGAAACACCCTATGTATGATGGAGCTCAGAAATATGCGGGAGTTATAAAAAGCCACGAAAATTTAAATTAACTGTACGTATCTCGGAGGTACATTGGTAGTAGGTAAAAGTGGTGCATTTTTTTTCGTATGTACCTAGTCAGATTAAAAAAAAAAGAATACGGTAAAATTGAGAAACCTCCTATTTGGAAGTCGATTAAAAATGGCCCCGCTGGATAGACAAAACTTTTTTGCTTAATGTCTATTGATCAGCAGATAAAGATCCCTAGAAATTAATACATGATTATAGAGAGAGATAGTATAATAGGGAAAATTGAAAGAGAGTTCACGGACCTACGTCATTTGGCTGGAATATGTCAATTCCATGTAAGTCGTGATCTGTTGCCTGAGTTTGACATAGCCCGACCAAATTATTTAGATCCACGATCTGTATGTTTCAACTTCTCTGGTTGTACACTGGGAGAAGTTTCGATCAGTTTTTTTTTTATCCCGAGCGTGGCGATGGCCCTGCGAGACGATTTTTCGGGATTTCTGTCAAAACTACATTAGAAACGGTTAACGAATATGTAAGGTACATTGGACTAGCTAAAACTAGTCGCTCTCGAATGTGCGACTAGTTTTATAACGCTAGCTAGTGTTACCCCGGTGCCGCAGTGGACAAAAAGACACTATACTTTCATATTTATTTTCCCTCCCTGTGGGTAGAATTTATTAATATCCTTTCTTAGCGAGCAAAGTTGTAACTTTTATCAATTAATTACATGTAATTAAAAATCGCCTTTTAATTTACGACTGCGTACTAAGAAGAACCAACTATTAAGGTACACCACCCTTAAAAAACATTTAATTTTCATACATCGTCTCTCAAACGGTAAACCATTGCAATTTCATGCTACACTAGGATAGATAGGAAATATCAAATATATGAAGTTTAAACATTTACAATTTCATACAATTTTAATTAATTGGCCGCTGGTCAACTTTGAAATTGGGATAAATGAGAAATTTCCGGAACCTCTTTAATTAGGCGTCTCGGAAATATCATATTTGGGTACGGCACTTCTGTTTGTATTTCACAATTAAATGTACTTTTGAAAGGAGTTTTGGCGCAACTCATTAAAAGGAAAGTTGTTTCAATGGCAGCTACTGCACCGTGAAAGGAACTTGAGAGCTGAACGCATGGAATGCTTTCAAACTACGCAGACCCTTTCAAAAGAGTCTTTGATATTTAAAATATAGATATATGCTGCATAGGCTAGGTAGTAGCTCTTTGCACGTGTGTTGGGTTATGATAACTATACGAATTAATTTATGTATGTAATAATGTTAACTGTTATTATAATCACAAGTCCAGATAAAAAACATTATGATATTACATATATAAAATATTATGATCAGCCTTGTGTTGTAGACTATATGGGCCATATTATATATGTCACGCTTGCTCTGTTCTCTTATCATAATATATAAAGCTAGGGTGATATGACAGGATCTAGAATTTGTTTAGTAGTTGCGCCTTGATTATTTTGCAAAGAAATATTTTTATTTTTAACAATGCAATGCCCTTACAATTTGTAATGTACCCATATTTTACTTGACGGGCACTATATTCTATTATACTATATTCGCTATTCTACACTTATCTTAAAATTACGCAACTCGGGGCCAAATAAAAGGCGGAATGTCAATACGAAACGAAAGCATTTTTTAAAATATTATTTCTCTATAAGCCTTTATGCGAGCCGACCTGTCTCGCCGGCTGCCAGCATTGTGGTATCCTCCAATTGAAAAGTGCTCACAAAACACAGCGCCAGCAAACACGAGGTTGCTATTATGTGATTACGCGATATTCGCCCTATTTCGGTCACCATAAACTACATTTTCCTGTGTATCCTCGTTTATTTTAATACTTTAATATGGGGTACATGTTACGGATGAAGTACGTAAGTAAACTTTGTCGGTAATGTCTGGGACGTGAGTAAAAGCAATTTTAATAATGTTTACAAAGTTACGGCGAATTATTTTGTGGAAAGCAAAATATTGATCGACGTTGATAATTTCAACAATCACTACAGGTACTGAAATGAATAATATCATTTGGACGTTGTTAAATGTTAAGTTATTCAACAAAAAATCAGATTTTGAGTTATAAATTAGAATTATTCTTAGATCTTAAGGAATATGACTGCATTCATAACACGATATCTAATTTTTTGTTGGATGACACGCTAATGCTTAACACCTTCCATATGATTGCTACTCATAACTTAATTTATTTTATTTAAGTAACGAATTATATAATTCGGCGAGCGAAACGAGCTCTCTCCAGTGGAAGAGAGCTCGCTCCGCTCGTCGAATTCGCTAAAGGGGAGTGCCCCTTACATCTTTGTGGTACACTTTACGAAAAAAACTATAACAAAAAAAAACACTGTCACAATCATAAAACGCATTGGAAAACCCCATGACATTTAAAAAATCTCGCGAGTCCACAATAAGCTGACTTTTTGCCTAGTCTAGAATAAAATGATTATAAATTATAATGTTTGACTGCAACACACAATTACAGTGAGTATTATACCGAGTCGGTGCTTACAGTATTTCGCACATGTTGCGAACATCACACCTACAACTCCATATCAAGTGACATGGAAATAGTTCGCATGGTCCTTATAATAAAGGTCTGCATTTACGTGGAGACCAATCATAGTTTGGACTGATCGCAGGTCGTTCTGAACAATGTGTGCACAAGTTTATATGTCAAAAAATAGGCAACGGATATATTTTGATACAAGATTTTTTTTTAATATGTTTGTTGTTTTTCATTTTGTATTTTTCAAGTATGATGCGAAATTGTTTTGCCAATCCAGTTAGGTTGCAACTATCCAACTTATGTGAACGGCATCTTCGTGTATGGAAGTACTTAATAAGAGTACACTATTCCCAAAACAATGCTGTCCCAACAAATACGAAACTGAGAAGATGAAAATTTAGAACAGCATTAGGTTCGTCGAAAATAAAGAGCTCCTTGTAAGCATATTTCGTAAACCCGCAGCTTTGTAACTTTGCCGGAGACTGTAAATTCCTAATGGTTCATACCTTGCCCCTTGTCTCCCATTGTTTTAAGCGAAAATATGAATAATGTATGGCATATTTTCGCCTGTGTGACTTGTGATTTAACGAAAAAACAAGGAATATTTCGATGAGTATATCAACGTTTTTTTTCCTAGTGAGTTAATATAGACAAAGAATATTATTTTAACGATACGGTACGCTGAAACCCGAAGCTACTAGTTAATTTTCCAGTCCCACGCATTTAATTAAAACAAAATTTATACCGTGGGGAATAATTGGATTATAATTCTGCATATTTGAGTCTCATCAGCTGTTTTAATATTTTGCCATTTCTACCTCTATATAATTGATATACAATAACTAATTGTATCATAATAATGAGTCATTTATATTAAGTTAGTAATTTAATGAAATAATAAATAAAAATCTTTTGACCGAGGACCAAGGACTAGCGCGGACTTTGAAGCTAGAAATGTACATAGAAAAAGTAAAATCGTCCTTTTATAATACTAAAAATACAATCTGAGTGACGCAATGAGTAATCTGAATTAAGATTAGGAATCAATGTGTGTGGCTACAAAATGCAGAGAGTTCAAAAAAGAAGGGAGGTAGAATCAGGGTACTGATTAGCCCTAATTGTATTGGTCGTTACTCGTTATTCATACATTACGTATTCCTCTTTCGATAAATAATTCTGTAAAAAATCACCGTCATTTATACAACCATTATTCTGCCATCAGGGACCAATTTAACGGGGATGGCGCATGTAATCGGGAGTTTGAATGACACAACCAGAATGTATGCATTATAAAGTACCAATATAAAGTATAAATAACAGAGAAATATTATAGAGAGATTTTGTTACTTAACGGTTGGAAAAGTAATAATAAAATAATTTGTATTCGATCACCAACATAATAAATATAACATATATTATAATACATCTCATATAAAATATTTTTAAATGAAAACAATTTTAATAACATAACATAAACCTCCTGATGCAGTCGAGTAAAATGTCTGTAATGGCGACCTTGCTGCTGGAAGCAGCAGATACTGTCAGGCAAATGGAATATAATAAAATGTTTTTTTTAGTGGGGTATGGCGCATGCATTGGATCACCTAACATCTCTTATAGATTAGCAGATGTTGTGATGTTATAATCAACGATAAAAAAATAACCAAGTTTAAAAAAAAAGGTTTCCTTTTTAAATTTTTTAATAACATTTTTACCTATTCAGTGATTCCAATTTCTGTTTAAAATACGAGCTTAAAGTGTATTTTTATTACCACTTTGCATTTGCATATAAAACTCATTTCCCAAGTAAAAACTGAGAGGAAAAAAGAAAGTTATGTTTTTCGGAGCGTCCATAGTCTGACAATTTATTAGTATTCACGTAAGTACTTACTTCTTACAGTGGTTATGATGAAAAGGTATGATAAGGGTTGTACTATAAAGCACATGGGTTTTGGTCAAGAGACGTTTTCGTTTCTTTGTAGAAACGCCAACAAAAATGTATCGAAATGACATAAGACGTAACGAGCGCTTATGTCATAAGAATACAATCTAAGTAACGCAAAAAGTAATCTGAATTAAGATTAGGAATCAATGTGTGTGTCCAGCAAAATGCGGAGAGTTCAAAAAAGAAGTTTCATTATTTTTTCGCACGGTAGAATCAGGGTACTGATTAGACATAAGACGTAACGAACGCTTATGTCACATCCATAGTCCATACATTTTGTTTGGCGATTCTAGATAGAAGTGAAAACGGCAAACTCTTGGCCAACCCCCTGGCAGATTAAAAATGAATATTGACGAATATCAGCAGACAGAGCATGCCCTCTAAGCCTCTACACAATCGTGCTCGTGTGTCTGTTTACGACGATTATGAAGACGAGCCATGATATTATATTGTTAGAGTGGGACGGCAACATCCGGCCGAGTCCGAAGATTTGTGTCGTTTGAGAGTAAAGCTTAAAGGCCCTTAAACAATAATCTATATCTCAGTTGCATATAAGATATAGTTTCTCTGAGATGAATAAAAGGTATGTAACGTCAAAATGTGTATTTAATATTTTTAGAATATGCCTTTCATTGCGTTCCCTATTTCTTTCAATAATGTGAGGACTGTCGACTGTGGACTAACACAAAAAATAACACTTATTTAGCAGTCGGGACCCTGTTATCTGATGGGGATTCTCACCCTTCAATAATAATATCATCTTATCGTTTAGGCTATGCCATGTGTTCAAAATATTAATTTATATTATTGGGCATGTTGTGTATAGCCTATGCGGCGCTTATCAGAAAGTTGTGAAACAAGCTTTTAGGGCCTGCTGTTCAAAACTGTTTTGTCAGATTCTCCATAGAACTTCTGTCAAAAAAGCAAACAGCACGTCAAAAACTATGCTAAAATTAAATTGTAAGGGCTTTAAAACGCTGTTTCCTGCTAAGAGTGAAAATATTTTATTTGGGTTTAGCCCTCAACACAAAATCATAAAATAAGGCACAGGGATAGTCCTTTTTTTTCTATCGGAAAAAAAATTACTCTAATGGCACCCGAAACGCAAAAGCAATACTAAAGGGACCAATCATTTAGATTTTGATGGACGATTACATTATTGTTAGTTGTTATACCATTATATTATTGTTTTTGTTCATCTCAATTTAAACATTAAAAATCTCAATCCCAATAACGTTTTTAAGTTTTAATCAATAAGAAAGTACAAAATAGCCAGAACAAATATAACAATAAATAAGTTCAATTCTATTCACTCACTATAAATGCCGGTACATGAGTTTTATCAAACTAGACATGTTTTATGTAAATTTGTCTTTTATAGAATGTTTTTGTTTTGTATTTTTGGTGTGCAATAAAGTGATAATGATAAAGTATATTATTTTTATATACCTCACTACTGTTGTAAATGGTTTTTCTCTGTCTGTTACACCTTCAGACTTGAATCCGCTTGATCCACTATATCCTCAAAAGCCTGAGAAACATGGGAGATTTAAAATAAGAAACCGCTTAGTACTGCAAATTATTAAAGCAACAATTAATTTCTAGTCCTATTATAACGTGCACCATGGTCACCGCAGTCGGAATAAAGCTGGTCCGCGCCCCGTGCGTTCGGGGGCAAATTGCTTGTTTTTTGTATAGAATCAGCTCGACTCAGCACAATGCATCATTAGTTCCCGTGCCGTGCCCTGCCCAAACCAGAAAACGTAATGACGTTTCATGAAAGAGAAACGTGCATACGACGTGTACTTACCAAACTTAATTATACGCAGGAGTTTTGTAAATAAGGGATACCTCTAGGATTTCTTTCACAATGTCTATGTAATTATAGGGACTCGTGCGTCATAATAATACTATGTAAGTAGGTCGTCACAAATTATATATTTATTGAGTTACATCACTTATATATTAGTGTGAATTCTACTTTAATTTAATTAATATTGATACAATAAAAATATGTCACCTCAAAGATATAGCGAACATTACTTACTAGTTAGAAGTTTAGGTAAGTATATGATTACGAGTAAGTGGTACCTACATAATTTCGTGTTAATGAATATTTTATATAGCTCATACATAGCTCGCATTTTATTGGTGAGCGCTAATCTACCTGAAGTCCCAACACTTGCCCGCACCGAATCGTTCGGTTCGTCCGAATCGTTTGCCGTCAACTTAAAAGAGATAATGACTTCGATTCGTTAGCTTCCTATAGATGTGTCATGTGTGTTCTATAATCATGTAATAAAAAAAACTGACAGGATCAGTATCTTATTCACAGCATCACATTATCTGAAGAGGGTTTAGTAATGGCGATACATAAATTCACGCTTCATAACGCGTTAAATTCATTTCGCTAACGACATTGATGCCAGCTGACTAATTATTATGGCGATTTTTAACGATTTTAAAACAATAAAAGGACAATAGTAAGATGTTAGGGCTGCCCCGACGGCCGACAGCGTGGCGGCTCATAACATTTACGACTCACAATTAAAACTTATACAATAGGACACAGCAGTAAAGGGAGGATAAAAGTTCATTAGAAAATAAAATTCACGCTCATAAAAAAAATAACTTCAAAGAACTAGGCTTAAAACGGGTTTGTAAACAAAGTAATCATTCTTGTTTACAGTAATAAGTAAGGTAATTGTAGCGTATATTATGTCTAAGGAGTAACAGTTTACTTTCTTAGGTAGTCACTAGAGTTTTTAAATGCTCTCAAGATTTAATCTGTATAAAATAATTATTTAACCCCACGTGATATTTTGGCGTGGTTTAAAACATAGTTTATATTATGATAGGAAATTTAGCCAAAATACCGATTATTCCTTAAACCGGCACAAAAGTCGATAGAATATTGGCATCCATTTTTCTACCTGTACAATTCACACGTGATAGATTTAGTCGAATTTCGATAAATGAGGGTACATCCCTATCGCCCCTCGTCTATAAAACGTTTCATTGTGTTATTTCATCGCTTCAGTGAAGTCTTTGAAAAAAATGGTGAATTGCAAAACTCTCTATCTTTGTTACAAAAATATCTCCGACTTGTGATTATGCTGGATGTTGTTGTTTGATTTATTTCATTATTATTCTAATAGAGAAAAGCTACTTACATGTCTCATGCACATTGTCATAAATTATTTATTTGTTAGTAAGCGCTTCGCAGTGGCATTGTTTATATTTCCAGGAATAATTTATCCAAATACTATTATCATAGTATTGTAAGACCAGAGTCAAAGTCCTCAAATGCTGTCAAGCGTTTTAAGGATGCGAGAGTGAAATATTCATTGTATATTTCATAATATGTAGGTATTACATAGCATGAAATTATACAGCAGTGTTCGGCAAACGGGGTTCCTCTCTACCTCTGATGTCTCCTGCCATCGACCGCACTATAAAAGCCGACTCACTTCGCGCGGCACGATATCCGCGTGTCATGTCGAACAAATTTTCTACTACATAAAATCTCATCAAAATTGACACAGTCGGGAGGAGTTCAGAGATAAACACTCGAACACAAAGATCATCTACATTAAGATGATGTTTAATTTTAAAAGAGATATGAATTTTAAGCAATAATTATCAAACATACTTTCTCCAAACATAAAAATATATAAATACAAAAAAATATATAAAACTCTCGTGCCACAGTTTTCGTTGCCATACTCCTCCGAAATGGCTTGACCGATTTTGATGAATTTTTTTGTGCTTATCCGGTATCTATGACAATCGGCCAACATTCATTTTCCTTCCCCCTAAATGTTAGGGGTAGTACAACCCTAAATTTTTTTGGCAAAACAACGTTTGCGGGGTTTAGCTAGTAATATATATAATTGGCCACGGCAAGTATAATCGTTTTTTTGACCTGAAATTTGCACGTATATGATTCTTTCCTGAATTAATTCCCATTTGGTCTCATGAATTGTATTCTGAATATCAAATATTTAGACAGGTATAATGGGGAAAATTGAAAGAGAGCCAGTTGACGAACCTACGTCATTTGGTCAGAATATGTTAATTCCATGTAAGTCGTGATCTGTTGGCTGGATTTGATATAACCCGCCCAAAGTACTCAGATCCACGATCTGTATCTCTTTCAACTCCTCTGATTGTACATTGTATGTACGTAATACAACACATTTGGAACAAGACAGACGATATTTTAGCACAAGAAAAATAAAATTGCTTTGCCGTGCAAATTGCAATGCCTTTTAGAGGATAGAATTACATAATAATAAAATTGTTTTTTTTTATTGAACCATAACATAAAGATTTGCCAAAACTTTAGGATCCTTGTGCATCGCACGCCTAGCAGGCGTTCTATACAATATGCCTAGGCAGTCCACAGATAACCTAGGTAAAGTATGTATTGTATAATGACATAATATTCCATACATTGCCTTTACATACATTGCCTAGGTATTGTATACAATGCCTGCGTTATACACATTGCCGGTAACATATACATTGCCATACTTGGTCTATAGCCGCAAAAAAAAATCTTCGGCGGTGACAGCCGCTGGAACTAATCTGAGAGCTGATACTAAATTTTGAGTAGCCGAAACCTTGTCATTTAATTCTCCTATTACACCCCAAAACGGCATTGCAGAGCTGGCTGACGAGAAGCGGGCCCATCCTGCATTATACCTAAAATAAAAAAAAATATTTTGACACTAATAAACATCCTTGTAGCACCGGGCGATACACCGATGCCGGCGCGACCACTGCGACACGGCACCACGTCGCACCCGCGTCGGTGACAGCGGCGCGCCATTCACATGGGGACACGGCCTTGTTACCGATTATCGTATCGTAACGTGTAATTGTTCTTACGTACAGTGATATATTGTGCTCTAAATTTAAATTCATAGTGTACTAAGCCTATTATCAGCACCGGGCTCGACCACATATTCAAATTACGTTTTAATTACAAACTACATTTTGTCATAGCTGCGGCTTACTAAATCGTAATTAGTTAATTTAACGCCTGGCCGCGTGGAAAAAGTGCCGTTAAATATGCAACGGGAATGTGATTGGGATTAGGACAAGCAAATGTGAAATTGAAATTGACATATCATGTGATCTGATTCAAATATTGCGTGGCAGAGTCGTGGAAAATGAAAAAAAGCATTGGCGACCTAACCCCAAAAACGCGGCTTGGTACTAAATGAGGCCAATATTAATTTTGATAACTCAACGACTATAAAAGCTACAAAAATTTTGGTAATACACGTCGATAGAGTTTTTTTTCTGATTATTATCAAAATGTCAAAATCGACCAGATGTTGGTTAACGGCTTTTAAGCTTGAGGACGGCAGCGCGGGCAACAGCTACTGTACTTCATAATATTATGTAAGTTCTACATTCGTGAGCTCTAGGACTCGAGTTTCGAATGTCGATCGCAGCTTATTTTACTCGTATGCTACGTCCACATTATGCGATTTACGAATATAAAGTGTAATTATGTACGAGTCGAATCGTTTGAATCGACATTCGACACTTGAAGATCGGGCACCTGATCTCAGCAATATCCTATTCCCAGCGGGCTCGTGGCATATTTTAACATATCACATCTGAACCTTGAGATGTTATTACGAGTTTAACATAGGGACAGAATAATCTCATTTCTACCTTATCTTGACTTTCATACAAAGGTATAAAATCTTTTATGTTACGCATGGATATGAAAAAATATGTTTATGGATGAACACCATACATCAAAGAGCTATTAAAATCTTAACATAAGGCTCAACTCATACCGAAAGAGCGGCGAAGGGCAACGAAGCGCGAAGTCCCGCGACGGGCAACGGAGCGCGGAGTCCAGCAACTTCTCGAGCAGTCGCGGGAATCCGCGCGCCTTCTCGAGCCCACCCGCGATGGTCGATAAAAAGTATTATAGTAACGAAAATAATGTTCAAATTTTGTTTTGTTCAAAATCACACCTAAACCGCGCTTCGCTTCGTGGCCCTTCGGTGTGAGTTGAGCCTAACACGAAGAAAAATATGAAGGGATGGAATCCACATTTTCATTGCACAAGCACCGTTTGTGATTGCTTCAAACTTTAATAATGCGACATAGAATCTATGTATTCATTGTTTTTGACAACACCCTGTACCTCTGTAATACACTTGAATTTGATAATACCATTGTATTGTTACTCGTTAGGTATTGTTTAATACTTTAACGACAGCACTTAGAGATGCTAAGTGATTAGGTTATATAAGTCAATGGATTCGCTTAAGATTAGCGGTAGTTTACTAACCCTGTGTAAAAAAAATGTCATTTCCATAAAAACGCTATTGTAAACAAAGTGTTGTGTTATCACTTTGTTGTTGACAATCGCGGTTTGTATAGAAATTTGACAAGGAGTAATGAACCATTCCGCCAATCTTGAGCGAAAAGACAATAGGTACTTAATTATGACGCCAGTTGCTTTTCATCAGTTAACCTGTCTGCTCGCTTGCCCCCTAAATATCATAAAAAAATTAATTGATTAAATCCCTCCACAACACTAAGCGGGAGCTCCACTCTCAAAAGGCACATTTAAATATTCGGACTCGTTTTCGATTAAATGTTGCTGTTCTTTAAGGACCGTACTTATAGTAACATTATAGTAAGTCATATCATAGTCTTAATATTTAACAGCATGATCAAACAATTTTGAGATGCTGTTTTCATTCATAAAATTATCGTTATTGATGAAAACAGCACCTTAACATATTTTGAACATGCTCTTAATATGACGCTGACTATGGGCCTAAAAACGTAATTTCTCGTTTGTTGAATTGGACACGGCATTCAGATTCCTTTGTACGAGCCTGAAAACTGTTTCGGAGTAGGCCTCTAGCGTTGTTTAACAACCGAAATGTTGGAATATCGTAACGAAGTAAAACCGCAAATAATATGGTCCAGCGACCGGCCCGACGTTATTTATTTAACCGCCATCATCGAAACACCATGGCTATGGAAGAATAACTGAGTTTAAAATGGTTCCAAAATTGAACAGTAGCCCAAGTTCAAGTAGAACATAGCCCCGTATTAAAATGGTATCGTCTTGTTTTGATACAGGGAAAAAATTCTAGGATCTTTTTTCATTCTACTGGTGAAATCGGCCTAGGCTTTCTTTGAATTTGAGATTTATTATAGTAGGGATTAGTCGCACCATAGTCGTTATCAAGTTTATGACGGTAACAATGCAAAACGTTAAATTATTCTCTAGGATTGTATTTCCATGGTCGTCATGTTGTTTTCGACAATTTTATGACTATACTTTATGACATTCAGGACAAACATTCGACAAAATATTTTATCCATAAATATAAATATTTACTGGCAGTAAGACCGTCATTTGCACAGTTTTGTTTCTGTTAACAAACGTTATAAGATTACTTATCTATATATATAAAAATGAAACCAATTTTCCTTGGTCACGGCATCACGCGTGTAAGACTGGACGGATTTCACTA
>JAOTAV010061869.1:0-14628 GCA_026546445.1 Cyclargus thomasi | reverse complement strand
TTTTTATTATTTTTGTTTTCCATTTTGAAGTCGGTTTTAATTTTTTGTTAAAAATAATATTAATTTGTATTTATAAATTTTGACAAATATTTTGAATTTTTGTTTTGAAAGTTTGAGGTGTACTCGAGATCAATATAATTGTTGGACGTATCTTACGATATAAATTAACAGTTTAAAGTTGGTACTATTGAGAGCCAAGAAGTATTTAAATTGTGTATTTAAATTTTTTTAACATAGAAATAGCGTATAAAATGTCGTACCGTGTATAAAGCGTATCTTAAAACCAGTAAGGCAGAACAAAATAGACTCTTAAAAACGTTGAAAATATTTTAAGATTAAGA
Organism: Cyclargus thomasi; assembly: GCA_026546445.1. Classification (NCBI taxonomy): domain Eukaryota; kingdom Metazoa; phylum Arthropoda; class Insecta; order Lepidoptera; family Lycaenidae; genus Cyclargus; species Cyclargus thomasi. The sequence continues at coordinate 14,287 of JAOTAV010061869.1, read as the reverse complement.
TAAGATTCAAGACTCTATTTTGTTGCGCATTAAATGCCAAAATATTATGTAATTGATGGTAATTGTTAGCAGTGTTGTCTCTATAGATATAACTCTTAGTCATTGAGTTATATCTATAGAGACACTATTGACTATCACAAAATTAATGAATATATAACAAAAATCTAACATTAACATTGACAAGTAATGACTAGTAACAGATGTTATGTCAACGCTACTGGTTACAAAATTCATAAATTTTCGGCTTAAATTTTTCAAACTGTTTTATGTGAATCGGCTAAAATAAAAACTATGCAAAGTTTTCACACTATTTATTTTTATATTCACAATCAACTGAAAACTGGGCAGAGTTTCCACTTAATTCTTATTGATCAAGAATAATCATAATTCTGGCATGGCTCGTCCCCAGCGGCATTGGCCAATGGCTGGCATGGTGGGCGGAGTAAATAACGGCTTTGGCGGCAGGAAACGGTGGCTGACGTCACAATCGTTAAATATGCTAACGCTACTCGACGCATAAGACGAATGTGGGGTACTGCGCGGGGAAGCAGGAGGGTGGGTGACATAACTGACATTTCGAGCCGAGTGCTTGCTAGTGGTTTATGAGTTGCTATGGTTACGGTGTAACGAAAATAATTATATTGTAAATTATTGCATTGTCAATAAATGTTAATTATTATTAAATTGATAGCTTTTATCGTGCTTTTATTAATTAAAAGTATTACGGGCTACAACATAATTTTTTGGAAGCCGAAGATCGGATATAAATTGACGAAAATTACATCTGATAAAATGGGTAGAGGAATGTGTTTACTGTGTTTTAATGTGACAAGAATATTGGAAATCAAATGTACTAATTTGCAAGATGTATTTGAAATATTGTCAGAGAGTGAGGTTAGTTTCGTTATCATCAAAGTATTTTTCTATAACAAAAGATATTTTAATAACATCATAATTTTAATAGATACAAGCTGACTCACACCCACTGTGCTACATTTGTTATGCCAAGCTTCTACAGTGTCAAGAGTTGTGGAAACAAATACAAGAAAACCAAAAAGCAAATAATACAGACAGTCAGGTAATAAATAGTTTGTTACTGAGCAAATAATTTTGTGTTTGTACTAACATGTATTCCCTACAGTTTTATATAGTGTAGTTATATATAGTTACTACAGTTTTATATAGTAGTTATGTGTTCCAGTTTTAATGTCTATAACATAAAAAATTAATGCAATTACAGTAGAGTGAGGGTTGTCCGAACTAATTTGGGCCATGGGTGTTTGGAAAACCGTTTTGTTTAGATAAATGATGTGATCCAGAAGGAATTGAGGGGACTCTTTGAAATTTACATGGAAACATATGGTGATTTTAATTTGTACTTGTAACTTTTATTTCAGGCCGATATTAGACCGCTAGTACACCTGTCCACTTTCATCACTGATGACTGGTCTCTGCCACAAGATTCTGCAAAAATCAAGTTTGATCCTGCCTCGATTAAGGAAGAGAGTAGGTTAAATTTGCCTTTTTACCCAACCTTGAAAAAACTTGAGACTTGTGTTTGCGTACTCCAATACTTCCGACCAATCAGAATGCAGTGGCTTTGGGCGGATTTTTTTCTGAACAAAACTAATAACATTACCGCTCTTTTGGTTCTATGCCCGATGCTTCCTAAGAGCACAATTATTACAAAAAATGTTTTAGACTTATGGGTAAGGCGACAAAAATTGACAGTTATTTTACATTTTGTTATTTTATTTTTTCGCAATATTCTTTCTTCACTTCTTGAATGTACTTAACATTCTGGTAGGGAAGAAACAATATTGCGCAATTGTATTCTTATTCTTATTTGTATGTTTGGTTTGGTGGAATATGTGTAGATATAGGTGGAATATCCACGAGGATTCTCAAAACCTATGTACATATCTTCAATACATTTTCGACAGGGTATTCATCACACTTTTTTAGGTACGATGCCTGCCGAAACTCTTTCAATAAATTGTGCAAATATACAAAAATTTACTTTCATTAATGTCAATTTCTGACGAGTTTGTAAAAGTTTTATTTTTAAATAATTTTCTAAAGTTAATAATAAATTATCAATAATATTAAATATGAAAATTTTATACCAGGTTGATTTGATCGTTGTTTGTATTGGCAATCTCTGCATCATCTCTGCATCCATTAAAATACTAATTTGGGACATTGCAAAAAAACATTTTTAACTGTTTTTTTAAGTATCTGATTTTTAAAGAAATATGTAATAGTATGTCTCTATATAAATTGAAGTAATATTCTAAATTTATTTTTTTTCTATAGTTTAGTTATGTTTATCACGTTTTTTCCCCAGATTTGAAAATTAAACTATATCTTTTTAATTAAATAACTGCTTAATTTTTGTTACTATTATAAAATTTATCTGCGTTACGTTTAGGTTACATTTATGTCACGATAACAGTAAATGTTTTTACAATTGTCAATTTTCGCGGCCTTACCCTCAAGCCGGTTACCTAGAGAAAAAAAAAACTTTTAACTTCAATAAATATTCAATACTACTAATGCAAAGTCTTCGTCATATATAATTCTTGTGTGCGTGTGTTTGGTATTAAATTGCTCTCAAATGACTGGACCAATTTAGTTCTGGATACGTATAATATATGTTTTTAAGTTAAAAATGGACTAAGTCATGACAGCTACTATAAAAAAGAAAAAACTCTGAGTCATGTATTTATCAAATTATATGGATTTTAAAAAATCATCTTACTGTGCTGTTAAAACAATGACTGTCAGGCACACTTAAAAAAGACAGACATCGTATTCGTAGAAATAGGGTCCTCTTTTCACCTCCCAAAGAAACCATTAAAAAAATACTGCAAAAACAATTTTTTTTCCTGAGTAAAGAAGTAATCTAGCCTCTGATACTATTTTAGAAACTTGCGCTAATTTTTGAACTTGTCAAATTAGCGTTATACATTTTTTTTACAATAAAGTCGATTAAAGTTGGGTAAAGGTATTGTTTTCAAGTTAATGTTGGGCAAAAACATACAATTTTATTTAAAACTGAGGCAGATAATTAAAAAATTAATGCTTAAATAAAAAAAGGTAAGGCACGATGACGATTGGAAAAAAAATGCGGGAAAAGTAAAATTTATCGTCTCAGGATATTTTTTTAATGTTTGAAAAATAAGTTACAAAGAACTTTTTCTTTTTTTATATAGTAATTAGTAACTAACATGACTTGGTCCTATTTTTGATTAGATTTAAAAGTTGAAGCACAGCTGAAGAATATTATGTGGATATTCCAGGTATATTGTTTCTAATTTTGTTTTAGATTTGAAAGTTGAAATTGAAATCGAGTGTCCAGCCGAAGAATATGCGAAGAATCCAGGTGAAGTTGAGATTGATATAGATCCATTAGAAGTCAAACAAGACCCTACAGAGCCGCGGACACAAGACGATAGCAAACCTCACATGTGTGGTGTTTGTAATAAGACATTCAATGATCGAAGAAACCTTAACAGGCACAAATTAATACACACAGGCGTAAGACGGTACAGTTGTGATGTTTGTAATAAGACATTTACATATAAACATCACATGGAAAGACACAAAGTAACCCATACTGGTGAAAAACCTTACAGTTGTGATGTTTGCACTAAGAAATTTGCATATAAACATGACATTGATAATCACAAACTAACACATACAGGCCAAAAACCTCACAGTTGTGATTATTGTGGTAAAACATTTACGCAGATTTCTTACTTAAAAAAACATAAATCAATACATTCAGGCGCAAGACTCTATAGTTGTGATGTTTGTAATAAGACATTTACACATAAACATCACTTGGAAAGGCACAAGGTAACACATACTGGTGAAAAACCCTATAGTTGTGATATTTGCAGTAAGAAATTTTCAGATAAGTATGAAATTGAAAAACACAAACTTAGACATACAGGCCAAAAACCACACAGTTGTGACATTTGTAGTAAAGCATTTACAAAGGTATCTCACTTAAAACAGCACAAACTAACGCATACAGGCGCAAGACCCTACAGTTGTGATGTTTGTAATAAAACATTTACTCAAAAGTCTCACATAAAACAGCACAAATCAATACACACAGGCGCAAGGCCCTACAGTTGTGATGTTTGTAGTAAGACATTTACATACAAACATCACATGAATGATCACAAACTAACACATGCAGATCTAAAACCGCACAGTTGTGATATTTGTAGCAGGTCGTTCACTCGGATTAGTAACTTAAAACAGCACAAACTAACGCATACAGGCGCAAGACCCTACGGCTGTGATATTTGCAGTAAGACATTTACGCAGAAAACTCACTTGAAAACACATATACTCACTCATACAAGTGAAAAACCTTTTGTGATGATTGAGATAGACCTTTAACTCTTATAGCTAACCTTAAAAGCACAAACTTATACATACTTGTGTAAAACCTTATAGTTATTTCCATAAATTGCACAATACAAAATTTGGAAAAGTCTAACATACCAGATTATATAATTGGGCGGCCCTCTATATCTCACTCCCCGTACATGTTTGTGGTACACTTTACGGTAATACTATAAGAGCTACAGGTTTGGGATTTTGCATTATCACTTAAATAGATGTGTAGATGTGTTTAAAAATAAAATCAAAACGCAATTTAATGTGAACTTTGTATGCAGCTTATAGACTATGACGTTACAGCCAATATCCCATCTCCCTTGCTAACTGACTGCTTTAAAGGCTTATAATTACATTAAAATATTTGTTATTTACAATTACATCAAAAATCTAATTGGACTAAGTCGTTTTATTTTTAATAACGATAGATATATTAAACAAATAATTAAAAATCATACATATTTCCCAATGAATGAATGGTCCAAAGTAAAACAAAATATACTGCTTTATGAACCTTTCCTTATTGTGTAAATATGTACCTCTTATATATGCGCTTGTCTCATAAATATCAAAATATAACCTGTTTGAATCCTAGTCCAATTTTTCATACTAATCTGTATCCCAAGAGTAACAAGACCCCTTAATACAATGATATCCCGCTTTACGCGATTTCGATATAACGCGAATTTCAAAAATTGCTTTGGTACCGTTGAGAGTATATCAATAGAGCGGCTATTTCAAACATCGAACTTGTCACACTCGCTGCATTTCCATTTTTGAAATTGGCGGTGATTGCTATTAGATTAACACCGCCGAAGTTACACAGTTTTATGCCTACCCTGGATCGAATATGAACCCTTTTTAATGAGTGTATAAAATAAAAACAAATATTTTAATAAGTGCATATTATAATGTTGTGTCATTTTTCTTTTTTTTAAATTTTGGAATTGGTAATTTCATTCTGTATAATAAACTGTAAATAAATAAAATTATTTATTTATTAAGGAATAACTTAAAATAATTTATCCAACATTGAAAACTTTGCCTATAATTTACATTCAAATCATGTAAATTATAGGTAAAGTTTATAATGATAGTATCGTTTACAACATAAGTTAAACTTATTAAAGTTAACTAGTATTTTTTATACAGTAAAATATAATATAGATGTACGCTAATTATTACCAAGAAGTTGCTAGAATCGGCCAAAATTTTTGGGCACAGTTCACTAATTTAGTACATTTTTGTTAGAAATTAATTATTTTAATACTTCCGTTTTATTTAATTATAAGGATACTTCCGGTATAAATTATTTAAATAGAATAATTAATATTAACTAAGTGATTTGTAACTATTATTTTTATAAATTGTAGATTATTATACAATTGAATATTAATTTAAAGTAATTTTACAAGACAATGTGTTATTTTAATAACAAATGATGATTCTTTTGGAGTAACTTCCGGTAGAAATGGCGCCACTGATTAGTATAAAAATGTGCAGTGACGCCATTTTGGGAGCTCAGTTGCTGATTATAATAGTCAAGAAATTGTAATATGTAGTTGTGGAGAGTGTAATACAAATTAAGAAATACAAAGTGTTTGATTCTGATATCCTGAAAAACCTATAGGATTCTTTATATTTTTAATTTTTGTAACCTAATCTATGTATATATATATAATATTAAAGTAAAATTGGTGTATCTTCATTCTTCTGTACATTCAATATTTTTTACAAAATAATCAATGTTGCTAAGTAATAAAACGCAAATTGACAAAAAAATTATTTGTCTGTTTATACATGCTAATTAACTCACTTCGATTGATACGTTCCGACTGAAAATGACTTCACTGTATTATGATAAATTTACCCAAAAATACAACTCTTATAAAAATACAAGGTAATAAATATGTATGTTTTAAACGCTCCCCTTTTTTTTTGTTTATAAAATTAAAACGGTGCGCCGTAAAGAAAGGGTGTTTTCTATCATAGAGGAATAACATAATTAAAGCTAATAAAATTACCTACAACTTAGGCCTTATTTACTTTTTGAAATTCACCCAGGTTAAGAATATTTTAAATATTGATTGCATGAAATTTTGCTATGGGTTTCTTTGTAGGCATATGTATAGTATAGATTTATAAAATGCCATGGAGTATTAGTAAAGTGCTAGCTTAAACGCTAGGTATCTTTAAAGAGTAAATAAAATAATGAGAGCATTTAAATAAAATACGCAAGGGAATCCTTCATACGATCTAAGTGTCAACGAAATTTCTCTGTGAGAATTGTTAGAGGACTTAAGTTAAAACAAACCTTAGTATCAAATGTGGTACAAAAATAAATTGTACTTAGAGTATGCTCGGCGGGAACAATCCTTCATTTCCCGTTAAATGTTGTATAAAAAAATGTTCTGTACCAAATAAAAGTGCGTACATGAAATGCATTAAAAATAAATAAATGTACCATAAAAAATTTAAAGAGTCGACTATTAATAATGATATTATTATGTTTATATTAATAAATAAATTAAATTTGAACGTTAGCATACAATAGCATATATAATTTTTAATTGACTTGAACATTGAACAATAGCTAATGATACACATAATGATGTCAATGAATGTCACAGCCCACAGGCCACAGCTTTAAAGGTCACTGGAGCTTCAAATTAAAAAAAAACGTTAGCATCGTCTTCGGTCTTGCCAAGCATTTTTTAAATACACAGAATTCGGGGTGTCAATATGATGAAGCTAGAAAATGGTAATATGAATGGGATAAAATCAAACGCAATAATATAAATTTACTTAAAGATTTAGCCGAAAAAATAGATTTATTTTATACATAAAGAAATACACTTTTCTAGAACTTTTTTCACTATATTTTCTTAGATTTTACAAATTTATAATAAATACACGACCGGTTTCGACAAAGTCATCATCAGGTGTTTTAGTAGTACCTTTTATTTATGGATTCTACAGCTAGTCGACGGACCAACGACATTTGATCGAAATAATATATCAATTAATTTAATCAGAGCTTTTTTCAAACTTCTTAAATGTAAAAAATTGTTGTAGAATATAAATTTCGTCGTTGAAGTTAGTCTAACAACACGTAAGTCACTTTTTGGCTATTTCGTCATTATTAACTAGTTATTAAATAAATCAAAGTCATAAATTCAAAATACTTTAATTAAAACTTATGTCCTAGGTAAAAATGAACAACTGGAAGGAAAAAATGTCATATGTGATATTGGGGGTTACAAAACATGGTCCATGGTCAGATACTCCTATAGTACCTAATATTTTTGACGAGTGTGTGTTAATTTAAGTATTTTATAGAACCGGATAGATGGTTGATGATGGTTTTAAAATTTTAAGAAAAAAATGGAAACAAGATAGAAACGACCAAAATATAAACATTTAACGATTGGAAATTATTTATTCGACAACACACGTTAAAATTAGTACACTAGCATTCTCGTAGTTATTAAATACACAATCGAGAATGAGGCCTGCGGAACACCCAACATCACAGGCATGAGATCTCGTGGAGGATCGTGTGGTCGCCTGCTCGGGAGTTGACCGAACGCCGCCTGCCGTCTCTCTCGCTTGTCGGTATTGTACTGGCCATAAATAAGGGGTATAATATACTAGTACTGGCCAGCGGACCTCGCGCGGTCAGCGCCGGAGCGTCCGCCGCCGCCGCCGGAGCGCATTTTCAGTAGAAACGGTTACGAGCTGTTTGTAACACGTGTTCTTCGAAATTCAATTCACTGTCTACAAGAAGTCCAAGGTTTCATGTAATAGTAATATATTCTATGATATTATTTTCAATTTTGATTATAGGGTTATTTTGTTGAATTATTATCTTTATTTGGAGTTTTGGGCCTAAAATTTGCAGTTACATTTAAGAGGGTTAAGGATGAGGCCGTGATTTTTTGACCACCAGACTTTCTAGATCATCATTCATTTAGTAATTGGGTGGATAGTTGGGCATTATGTTGCTTAAAATGAATATATAATTGCAAACCATCAGCGTACATGTGGAATTTTGCATTTTAATACTGTTTGTCATATCAGCTATATAAAGGATGAAAAGGATCGGGGCCAATAGAGACCCTTGTGGCACACCACAATCTAGTGTAATTGATTTTGAGAAATTAGTAGAACTGTCGAGTAAGCACATTCTTAGACCTGCCAACCAAATAACTCTTAAGCCATTTAATTGTTTCAGAGTCAAAGCCTTAATAGGCTAATTTGGATAGTAGGTTGACATTTATGGTGTCAAAGGCACGTGAACAGCTAACAGGACTAAAAGAGTTGCATTACCTTCGTCCGATGCTTTTAGAATGTCATCAATTACTTCTAAAAGTGTAGTGGTAGTGCTGTGTTGCCTACGAAAACTTGATTGTTTTTTAAAAGAATGTTATTGGATTCTAGGAAGTCTACCAGTTGTTTGCAGACTCTAGGATCTTAGAAAAAAGTAATCTATACTAATTGGTCTTAGGTCAGTAAGTGAAGTCGGATCTGGTTTTTTAAGTACATGCCTAACAATTGCAGTCTTCCACATTATATCAGGAAAGTTTGATGTTTCTATTGATTTGTTGATCATGTGTGTAATAGTTTTAAGAGTATGTGAAAAGTGTAAGTAATATTATTTTAGACAGCAAGGCCTAATGCATTTAGCTAAATGTGATTTTAAATGTCTGGGAGGCTCGGTTACGTAAAGATGAGGCTTTGTAGTTCTTATGATTTACAGGCTTACCTAACCTTTACTTTGTATTACTTTGTGTGAGTGTTCTTTGATGTATACCTTAATCTGACAAATCAGATAACATTTCAATATATAAAATAACTTTTTTTTAACCTACCAACTTAGAAATATAATTTTGTACCTTTACTAGATTATGCCAGCAACTACGTTGCGGAAAAATTCATTTGTTAAGCAGGAACCGTAAATTTTCATAGAGCATATGTCCTCCCCCGGGAATATATAATACAGTATCTCCATACCAAATTTCAGCAAAATCGGACCACGGAATCGCGTTCTCATATACTAACTTTACCCACTTAGGAACTTTTTTGAAAAATCACTTCTTTTTAGTCACCTTCTTTATTAGCAGTTCATAAGCAGAATACTCCCCCCAATTTCATGTTTCTACAATCAGCGGTTTAGGCTCTACTTTGGTAGTAGGTTGATTTCGAAATGCAGGACAGAGGATTTTATATAATGATATGCCTAGATACAAGCTTCATCTGACACGCTCGAGTAAATCCAGAAATCCTCTTGGACTCCCGCACTATTTCAGTAGGCGTAGCCACGCATCACCGACGCAGCCGTCCCGCGTTGTGGTCGCGTAGGTGTGCAAGACGCTCCAGCACCGCAGTCACAATGGTCGCGCAGGTTTGGACGAAGATTTATAATGCGTCATGTCTGTCTGTCTTTCCGTTAGTATGTCACGTCACAGCTATATTGTTAGGATTTGTTGAGATTGAGTTTTCTGTAAACTATTAATACTTTATTCAAAACATTATTAATAATATGGTGTAAACCGTGGGTAGACTTATCCGAGTCGGAACTGCTCTGTCATATTCATTCAAGGGGGTTTTGGGTTTATTTAAAAAAAAAAACCACGGAAATACTAAGGTGGTTAAACATACTAAGATCAGTTTATTTTACACATTAGTGGGAGAACAACAGACATTCTTTCTATACAATGCCCAGGCATTCCTTACATTACCTAGGCAAAGAATGTAATGGATAATATTTATAATATTTCATACATTGCCTCAACACACTTGGAAATCTATACATTGCCTAGGCATTGTATTAAATGCCTGCGTTAAACATATTCCCGTTAACATATATACTCAGAGTGTCCACTTAATTACTCTCCACACACAGTGTCCGAACAAGGGGACATTTCAAAATTTAGGCAGAAGCGGGACTTTCCGGGACGGCTGGCAAACCTAGTCCCAGCTGAGAGACTTTTCACCACTGCATATCAATTTGTATCAAGGCATCATTCCAAGTAAATATTTGTTATATTATATCGCAGGCGTAAGGTTTTTATGTATGTTTTAGTTTGTGTCTTTCCATATTACATTTATATAAATATTTTTTATTGCAAACATCACAACTATAAGGTTTTTCACTAGAATGGGTTACTTGGTGTTTTTCCATGTCATGTTTTTGATTAAATTTCTGACGGCAAACATCACAACTATAAGGTTTATTACTTGTGTGAATTAATTTGTGTTTATTCAAGTGAGGTTTCTGTGTAAATGCCTTATTACAAACATCACAACTATAAGGTTTCACACCAGTGTGTATTAGTTTGTGCCTTTTTAGGTTAGCTATATTAGCAAATGACGTACTACAAACATCACAACTGTGCGGTTTTTGGTGTGTATGTATCAGTCTGTGTTGTTCTATATGATGTTTATATGTAAATGACCTGCTACAAACGTCACAACTGTAGGGTTTTACACCAGTATGTATTAGTTTGTGTTGTTTTAAATAAGAAATCTGTGTGAATGCTTTGTTACAAACTTCACAACTGTAAGGTTTTTGGCCTGTATGTGTTAGTTTGTGTTTTTCCATGTCACATTTATATGAAAATTTCTTAGTGCAAACATCACAACTGTAAGGTTTTTCACCAGTATGTGTTAGTTTGTGTCTTTCCATGTGATGTTTATATGTAAATGTCTTATTACAAACATCACAACTGTAACGTCTTACGCCTGTGTGTATTAGTTTGTGCCTGTTAAGATTTCCTATATCATTGAATGTCTTATTACAAACGTCACAAGTGTGAGGTTTGCTATCATCTTGTGTCCGAGACTCTGTAGGGTCTTGCTTGTCCTCTAATGGATCTATATCAATCTCATCTTCGCCCAGGTTTTTCACATATTCTTCAGCTGGGCACTCAATTTCAATTTCAATTTTCAAATCTAAAACATAATTAAAAAGATAATCTACACAAACTGAGTATCCACACCCCACATGTTTCTGGTTTCATTTATTAGCTTAAAAAACACATATTACATGTATCCAGAACTAAATTGGTCCAGTCGTTTGAGAGGAGTTCAGTGACAAACACATGCACACAAGAATTTTATATTATGTTAAGTTTAGTAGTATTGAATATTTTATAATGAAAACTTTTTTTCAGCGGGTAATTTACTAGTTAGTCTAAAATATTTTTGTATTAATTGTGCTCTTGTACAAAGGTACAATATTTTATTTTATGAAGGCTGGGTAAAAAGGCATAAATAACCTACTTTCTTTCTTAATCAAGACAGGATGTAAATTGATTTTTGCATAATCATATTGTGGCAGCGACCAGTCATCGGCGATAAACATGGACAGGTGTACTAGCGGTCTAATATCAGGCTGAAATGAGGGTTACAAGTACAAATTAAATTAAAAAGTTTCATTTCGTACCCACCACTGTACCACATTGACACATTAAAAATAAAGAGGTTAAAAGTTTAATATGTAGTTTATTAAATGCAGAAGAGTTTAGTATAGTTAAAATAAAATAATAAACAAACTATATTATTGCAAAATTACACAAAAATACCTTCATACTATACTTTAGTCACAATAAAAAATATTTTTATAAAAACATACTTTTTCCATCTATTTGGTAGAAGATGGCCTGGGCAATTTTACCGGGTTATTTCCTGCATTATTATAGTAAGCATCAGTAGTAATTATTAGAATATATATTTCTAATTAATTTTAGTTAAGTATAAATTTTAACTTTCATTTTATTCAATAGTTTAATAACACAATGCTTTAGTAAAGGGTTTCAAGTATTTTCATTAGTTATTTAATTTTTGTTACTGCTGTGAAATAAAGGTATTTGCAGGTTCCATGCTACACTTTCCATTCATTATTATTTTCACTGAGGAATGTAAGTAATATCATACTTTTTGATATTAAATAATAAATGCTTTTGGCTTTGCCACAGGTAAATGCTATTACCATATAAATTGTATTAATTTTTAATGTCTTAAGTGTGTATACAAAACTATATGACAACCTCTATGTCTCAGTTAGTATGCGCTATAGTAGCAGTAGTAGGGAGCAAAAGTTTTTCAATGTTCCTGAGTATTGGATGTGTGTTAAATATGAGTATCATATAAAAAAATCTTAAATATGTGTATAGTATTAAATATATTTCTGTTGTCTGGTACCTGTAACATAAGTCCCTTGCTTAGCACGGGGCTAGACTGACGAAGTGTGAAGCGTCCATAGATATTATTATATTTGCTTAGTTTAACAAAATGTTATCGGAAGTAACATACTATTAATTACCTGACTATCTGTATTACTTTCGTTTTGATTTCCTTGTATTTGTTTCCACAGCTGCTGAGACTGTAGAAGCTTGGCATAACAAATGTAGCACAGTGGGTGCGAGTCAGCTTGTATCTGTTTAAAGTGAGATGTTGTTAAAATTCATTTATTTATGAACAATAATATTATGGTGATAACGAAACTAACCTCACTCTCTGACAATTTCTCAAAAAAGTTTTGTAAATTAGTACATTTGATATCCAATACTCTTGCCACATTAAAACACACTATGCACATTCCTCCACCCATTTTTACACTTGATTTTTTAAAATTTCGTTTCGAGTTTTCACTTCCAAAAAATGATGTTTTTTTATAGACTTGTTTACATGAGGCAGGCTTCAAAACTTACATTATATCACATTTATACCATAGAGTAATGGCTACGTGAGATCTGATTGGTTACTAAGATGTCAAACATGTTCCGAAACATTACTGCTGTCAACTGTACAATATATTATAAAAAAATATTTTAGTGCTACCAACTTAGGGGTTTCCCCCCAAATTTAGGGGATAAATAAGGCGAGTTGGGATTTCTTAACAACACAATCGAGGAAATTTAATTTTAATCAATATTGTAATAATAAAAAATTCAATCCCATCGGGATCAAGGAAAAAATTTTATTAATAATAATCGGCGTCGTCATTAGATATTAATACCCGTAGTTCTAATTATATAGTTATTCTGATTTCTGTGGCACCTTTTTTTCTATTTTCGAGTATTTTTATTAGCTACAATTATTGGGGGAATTTTTAAAATTTTAAGCAATTTTAGCGGCTTTTGACTTAGGTTTAGGGATAAATATTTTTGAGAGTTGGTGACACTTTTATTGTGTGACAATTATCAATAAAAACAATATGTTTGGAAACTGAAGTTTAAAAATAATTTAATATCTAAATTATGACATAAAAAAAAATGGTTAGAGGAATCTGTTTATTGTGTCTTACTGCGACAAGAGTTTTGGATATTAAATATCTAATTTGCAAGATGTATATGAGAAATTGTCAGAGAGTGGGATTAGTTTCGTTATCACCAAAATATTTTTCCTGAAACTGCTATATTGAAGAAAGGCAAAAAAAATAAAAATTATTATTTATATAATGAGTTCGAATATAGTGGTATATCGATATCAATGTATTTATAGATCTTTCTTAAAGAGAGCGGATAGTGTCGTACGATATAGATACAGTACACTCATAAATTTGCATAGTCTTTTATATTTCCACGACTTTTAAATATGTGAATTGCCACTTTAACTAGATACAGGCTGTCTCGCACCCGCTGTGCTACATTTGTTATGCCAAGCTTCTGCAATGCCAACAGCTGTTAAATCAAATACAAGAAAATAAAACAGCCAGTCAGGTAATAAATAGTTTGTTTCTTTCCTATTTAAGACATAATTGGAAGAAGCAGACAACTATCATTTTAAAAACAGCCCGATTTTTGCATAACTATTTCTATCCCGTATATATATATATATATATATATATATATATTCTGTATACCTG
>JAOTAV010061858.1:0-14628 GCA_026546445.1 Cyclargus thomasi | reverse complement strand
AAAAATCGAAATTCGAATATACGTAACCCGCGAAAATTCAAAATTCGCGATACTTTTTGAACACACCTCGTACATACTGTAGCTTTACTGTGAGTTTCAAATTAAAGTATACTATATCGATATTCGTAACTCGATAGGAACTATGTGAATTTTTAGTATGGCAAAATTCTACAGCGCCTTTAGCGGTCACTTGCGGAACTAAAATAGCCATACTAAAAATATACGTACTATCGAGTATCAAATACTAAAGCTTCAAGCTCATCGTAGAGAGCTACTGTTAATACAAGAGAGTTAGTTGTAAAGTGAGCCTGGGGCAGTAAAATATGGCGCTAAACCGTCCCGAAATATATTCCAATATAAAGAAAATTCCGTTATTTGGCGCTAGATTTTACAATAAAATTCTCAATAAAAATTCCATTCTTTCCTTTAACAAAAAACCTTTTTCAATAAAAACTGCGTACTTAGCTAAAATCCCTATGGAAAAACCTTTGTTCGGATTTAGAGAAATCATGGTTTGTAAAAATGAAATACGAGTCCCTGGGGTGGAATAAAAGTATTAAACTGTATACAGGCGAAATCAGTTCGTGTTATACAAGACTATTGAAAACATTTCGTTAACATTTTAGTTATTACAATTTTACCTGCAAACTTGTTCGTGTATCTCTAAAATAATTCTAATCTTAATAAAAAATCTAATAAAACAAAATGTTTTATTAACCATTCTATGTGCATAATTTTTCGCGCATTTCTGTTTAGTTAAAAAAAAGAATATTTACTTTGTCGTCTTATTTATTCTTCTACGTCAATAATTAATTAAATTTACAATTCATAACGTCAATTAGAGTTTCATATGCCAAATATGTGAATAGAACATATGTTTTGAAATAAACAATTTTATTTGACAATTTTTCCAAATATAATTTTATGAATTATAGTATACATATTTATATGCCTCTATATCTGTATATATTAGTTTCAGAAGGCGAATAATAGTTTTTGTTAACATATTGTATCTTGCTAACACTTTGGGATTCAGCCAAGATCATGTCTGGGGCTACACGATGTACACATATAAACCTACTGCCGTACAACATACTAAACACATATATTTTTATGTTGGAGTAAGTGAGGCCACATACCTCTGTTGCTTTGCGATGCTTTGAAAATACGCATTGGGTACAAAATCTATGTTACGGCGATAAAACAAGACACTGTGGTGGTGGAGCCATGCTTCGGCCCGAATGGGCCGGCCGCGACCGGTGTAGTACCATGCTCACAGAAAACTGGCGCGAAGTGGCGTTGTGTTTCGTTCAGTGACTGAGTTTACCGGTTCGCCAGCTTCCCTAATCACCTATCTTTATTCCCACTTGCGACTCTTCGGATGTAAGGAGTGTCCATAGGCGACGGCAGTTACTTTCCTTCAGGTAACCCCTTTGCTCGATTGCCCCCTAAATATCGTAAAAAAATACTAAATACGCACCACGTGAGGCTGTCGTCCTCCCAGTTTAGGTATGTTCGGAATTCATTAATTAACAGAATATGACATATGGCAAATATCGACAATTCAATATGGGAACATATTCCGGAACTTTCGATTCTTCGTCTGTCCGTCTCTCCATCTCCGTCAGTCCGTCGCTCTAAAACGTAAAATTCTCTGGATCTTTCAATATAACGCCGACTAGATATTATTAAGGTTCCTCGTGAAGTCTAGACTTGGTTTTTACACATTTATAATGCCGGAGCCTACTTCACACGATAAAAGCACCACCTTTCGTTTTAGGAGTCCTAAAACCACTGGCTAGGGACTTGGGTCGTAAAATTAGACTATGGACGTGTGACTTTTTTAGATGATCTAACCCCTACCATGAGCTATGTTTATGTTATTATATGTTAATGTTTGTAATGTTGGTTCATGATGGAAATTCATGTTCAATTTTAATGAAACACACTTTTTCATGCACTATTTCCACTGTATTCGCTTCGATTTTGCAAATTTATTAACGGCGACAAAGTTATCATCTGGTGACACTTGTTTTGTAGTTGTAAAATCGCACTGGATTTAGTGGAAAAGAAGTGCATGAAAAAGTGAACATGAATTTCCATAATGAACCAACAGTACAAAGTGTGTTTCATAAAGGTTCCAAAAATTACAGTTTTGTTTGAATTTAAATAGATTATCACTAAAAATATTGTTACTTTAATTTCCTTTACCGTACACATTTTGATATAGAGTATATGCCAATTCTAATATAGAGTCTGCTAACACTTATTTAGAAGTTCTGTGAGACGATGGGAATTGAAGAGATAATATGGATAGCCCCAGGCTAGGAAACTTCACCGACTAAGCTTGATTGTAATTGGAATGAGAAACTACACCCGCGAGCAAGTGTTGCCAGTTGGAATATACCAATTTGTTGGTGAAAATGTTGCTAGATGGAGCGTTTGAATATAGGTAGTTTGAAATAGCTTCAATAATCTAGGAGTACCTAGGGTAAGGCCGTATGCGTTTACTTTTAATAATTGAAGACATAAGTCGATGAAGCGGGTAACTAACATTTTAAAAAAACGCCGGATTTGTATGAGTCGGTATAATACATTGTCCGCCCCCTAAAGCTTTCAGTTAAAAATTATTGGCGTTTATAATTTCGACCACGAGACAAAGACTTTAGTTAACTTAATGTAACATTAAGGAGTTGTAACAAAAATACAATCAACATACAAACTAACCTCTACGCCAAACTAACTTACAAACACAAAGTAGAAAATATTTAATAACAGAACAAAACCGCAACGAAATATAAAATAACATTGTATTGTACTGCAGTTTGTGCATTTGCTTGGCGTTTGAAACGGATCGGATTAAAATTGGCTCAGTGCCAAACTAGAATATTGTCTTAGCGGTAACCGATATGAGCTTAAAGGAGGTGCCAACTTATGCACAATGTTTGATTACATTTTTTGCCTGTTATAAGTTAAAGATTTATGCGCCCAGTAAAATGAAGAACTTAATGACTTGGCAGTGATGCGTAAATATAAAATTAAAATTGGACTGTATCTTTACGTCAGTATTTTTAAAGCGTGGTTACGATAAAAACCTACATTTTTACTTCCAAAAAGTAACATCAAGTGCATTTCAGCCGGTCAAATGACTAGTTCCTACAATGTAAGCGATTGCTTGCAACATTGTAACAACATTCTTGCGATGGTTTCCATACTAATTAACTGTTGATTTCAATTAATCAATCATTTGTTTACTACGATAAGCATGATTGATCGATAACAAACAAAAAAACTTATCTCATGTGTTAGCAATGGCATTTACCAGCGTAAAACAATTTATCACACGGAATAGACTATACTAAATTTCATCCAATCAATAGCGAAGGGTGATTGAGCGTCATCCAAACAAAGAAACTTTCATATTAATCATATTAATAGGATGTGCAAGAAAAAGTGTCTCTCTTTTATCTCTCTTTAGGCAAATCATTGAATTGATTTTAATAAGATTTTACTTGAAAATGCTTTAGGTCCCATAAAAGAATAGTATGCGGCCATAAAGATTACAGATCGCCCTTTGGAAAGTAACAATCGGCTACCCAAACTTAACATATGCCATGTTAAGTTTGGACAAAATCGATAGAGCCGTTTACGTACAGCCTGTTTTGTAAAAAATTTATTCAATAAATTACGAATCATTTTGAACTTTTCCAGATAGGGCTTATGGGACCATCCGTGAAATACGTCGCACAAATTTCATGACTTTTAGACCGTCCCCCCCCGTCAAAGGTCAAAAACCCGCCTTCCCTCCCAACAACAAACAACTGTACATTTAAAAATTGAAACCACCAGAATGTCTCGAGATTAAATTTATAAAATTTTAAATGTGGTGTCACAAAACTAAGGCCGCCCCCTAAGCTAACACCCGCCCCCTGTCACAATTTGTCTACCTTTTTAATTTTTCACTTCATACGTAGCAAAGTCCGTACCAGGCCGCGATTATGCATTCGCTCAAGATTTCAAGATTGGCGGTATGGTTCATTAACCCTCTGTCACACAATAACAAACCGCGGCTGTCAACAACAAAGTGTATGTCGCCACTTTCTTTACAAACGCGTTTTGTATGGAAAAGACACATTTTTTGACACAGGGTTAATGAAGTATATGCAAATCTTGAGCGAATTCACATTTAGTATTTTTTGTCCTGTCGGTCACATATAGTTGGAGCTTAAAACTTCATAATCGTAAATTAGGCTTTAGATATAATTACGAATCTATTAACACTAAATTTAGGTCTAATTTTGTAGCCTAGACTCATAACTACGACAGTAAAATGAAGCTTAAAGTTATGATCGTGATAATGAGCCGTCGGGTTAATTAGTGAATATTAGTCATTAAATATCCATCAAAAGTTCAAAAGTCAACTTGTAAGGGTAAGGGCAAAGTAATTCAACAGTCGCATCTAAAGAAAATTTAAAATTCTTCATGAAAAAATAACCCTTAATTATATAGTTATTATTCCTAGTTCCTACAGCCTCACAATATAATGTTAGTATAATGAAGACTTATGCACTAATACCCCCTTATTCATAAATATATTTAAGCAATGTTTAACTAATTAACGTTCGCTGTCCCTTTCTTTCGTATGACGTTTTCAATATTTCAGAAAAGGACTGCAAATCTTGATTAGTTTATTTAAATTTTTACTGTTTAAATATTATTATTAATAAGAGAGTTAGGGTGTAATAAATTTTATATAACACGGTCACATTAACTAGACTAGTCGACCTTAATAAAGTCATGTAAAAGAATATAACAAAATGTCCAAAACAGCATCAGAAAACTAGCAAAAATATCTATAACAATTATTGTATTTATATTTTCGCTAATATTGTATTTTGGACATTTTGTAATGTTTTTTAAACTTCTTTATCGAGGTCAACTGTCTAATTAATGTGACCGTATTGTAGTTTTGAAATATTTTAAGCCTTTCCTGCATCCTCATTTCCTCGTTCGGTGAAAAATTATAGAGAGCTGGCCCATTCGTGCCGGAGCGACACAAATGTAGAGAAATATCAATTAGTATTCGACCGCGATTACAGCGATAAGGCCGGCGAGGCGTCAATCAAAATGGCCGACAAAGCCTTAAGAGTGCGTTTATCGTCGAGAGCTTAGAGCTATAAGCGTAAATATCTCTGACACATAGCATGAAATACAACGGCGCCAGTACGTAGTTTTTACGCGACATCCGAATTCTACGCGAGCTAAGCCGCGGACAAGGGTTTCCCTTCTTGACGCTATAACTTCAGGACGCACGAAGCGATTTCCACGGTTTTACATTCGTTGGAAAGGTCTCGAGCTCCGCGAGGTTTGTAGCAAAGACAATTCAGAAAAAAATATAAAAGAAAAAAGGAAATAGTGAAAATCATTTGCTACATAAAGCGCCATCCCTGATGCTTAGTGTGAAAATATTAATTCACATCTTTGTAGCCACGCGGACGGAGCATTATTTGTAATTTGGAGTATTGTTTGTAATTTTTATCTGCATCGAAGGGGTAAGGAGTTTATTTCAGATAATAATTTAAATAGGATTAAGGCGACTATTTTACATGAAGAAAGTAAACCTATATACAATTTTTTTCAACAAAAATATTTGTACTTGGGTAAATCAATTTTTTTTTGTACCGCAATTTCTGCCTTTGTGAGTTTAAACCGTAATAATTACTAATCACTAATACCTAATTTAAATCTAATAATATAAACATTATCTTAATTCATAGACCAATATTATAACTGAGAATTTAAAAAAAAATACAGTTCTTATATGTTTACAAGCAGGTGCCCGGGAACAAAAAATAACACAGAATTTGTATGAAAATATGGTTTTGTCTCCTTAACTCTGAACTCTTAGACGTAGATAGATTTTTTTAAGACATGATTAAGTTGATACTTAGTCTAAGATGACTCTTATATAAGTAGGAATTAATCAAATAAACACATCGCAAAAATTTGGATCCAAATGCTAATAAAAATTAGAGAAAATCATGTAAAAGTCCGACAATCGCACTCTTAATATGCTTCCGTACAAGGCGCCATAATATTCTAATTATTTAAACAAATAGCAGCTAAATACTTGAAAATATTATCGCTTATATCGCTTGTGCGTTTACTATAGAAATTAGTTTGACAAGCGTTAACTGGCTTGGTGTAGTTAATAGCATGTCGTTAGTAGCAACTAGCAAGTGACATCTCGGCCAGCTATAGTTGCTACATTACTCTATCGCTTGAAAAATATGTTTTCTCAGTATTTGAACTTAAGACGCTAGATCTATCTTGAACTGTCTTGGTTTGCTGAACATGGTTTGTTAACCATAGTTAACTCAGTTTACTAGCTCAGAAATCGAGCTAGAAGGGTTTACACAAAGTCAGGAAAACTAGCTTATTATATATTATCTTACTGAGAGTAATCGTAGCTTTAAAAAATAGCCTCGTGTAACCCGAGCATTAAAAGAGCGATCGAAGCAAAATGTCCTATTGCATAATTCCGTTTTATATTTGATACTAAGCTACGAATCATTTCATTTTTTAAATATAGCTACTACATTATATTTGTGAGCTTCTGTAGTAGCGAAAACTCGATAGCTTAACATTTTCTCGATAAAAAAAATCACAAAGATGCCTCTAATTTTCACGCAAATTTCTTCGTTTCGCAAAACGGTACTTTTTATTTTTTATACTCTTGTCCGTTATGTTGATTTTGTCTTTATTATGTTTTGCTGTTTTTTTCTGGCTGGGTCTTGTCCCGTGCTTGTTTGTTTAATAAATATATTTTTATTTTATCACACGATACAAAATCTGTTACCGAGTTTCTGTAGAAGCAGTTTTTTTTTAATTTTATATAATTATCGAGTTATGAAGAAAAAACTGTTTTCGCGGCGGTTCGGTGTCGTTTCGTTTTACCTGGCATATGAATAACGGTGGTACTTACCAGAAGACGACGAAAAGAGAAAAACGAAGAGAGAAAAAAGATGTTTCATTTTTGCTTCATTCTTCTATCCCTTAAAATTTCCTTTTAAAAAAAATTTAAGAAAATGTTTGCTAATGGTGAACGCGCATCTATCAAAACCGTTTTACAGCGAATGATTCGGGCGAATTCGGCGCGGGCAAATGTGCGAGGTTCCATGATATTTCATATATCGGCTAGCCCTTGCTTGCAACTACGTCTGCATATATTATGCTCGCATTGCGAACAAACTACGTTCACGTGAAACTTTATAAATTCTCCCGTTTTTCATTTATATATTACAGTTTTTTCTTTTTGCTCGGCTCCTATTGCTCGCAGCATGATATTATATAGCATATAAGCCTTCCTCGGTAAATGGACTTAATATACACGAAAAGAATTTTTCAATTCCGGCCAGCAATTCCTGAGATTAACGCGATATTGATACGTTTGTTTGAACAAACAAAGGAAATTTTATTAGAAATTTTCCAAAACTCGTTTCCTTTGTCGCATTCGGCTCGTTCGATTTTGATAGATATGCATTCACCATAAGGCCGAAAAAATTTACCATATTCAGGTAAGTATACTCTATTTATTGTCTTTTCGTTTAAGGCTGGCTGTAAGGTTCATTAACCCTCTGTCTTTTTATAGAAACCGCAATTAAAGACATAAGTATATATGTATATAATAACTAACATTTTGAAATCTTCGAGTATATACTAATTTTTTTCCATAAAATTTTGTCAAATCTTGTAACTTCTCTATTTTATCATCTAGCTTTTGTATCAAGCTACACATCAAACCCTATTTTATGTGTCCAAAATGATTTTTCGTGTCCAAAAGCGTCCATAAACGCAAAAAAACGGGACTTTTTACATTTTTAGTTATCTGCTTCTTCCGCTTATGTCTTCAATTGTCAACAACAAAGTGATATCACAACACTTTATATACAATTGTGTTTTGTATGGTTATGTATATAATGACAGTTTTTTTTGACAGAGTTAATAAACCAAACCGCAAATCTTGAGCGAAAGCACAATGTAAGTATAGCTACTAGCACGACTATCGGTGTAAAGCCAGCATAAGAGTCCGGCGTCGCGTGGGCGGGGACAGCGGCGCCGCAAATTACACAAATTGCGATAACCCGCAGCGATACGATATCGCCGTCGATCAAAACATCCATTACAAACTAGATTCCGATTCCACGCACACATGTACACATATTGTCCTGTTGGACGGCATAACCCGAATATTCCAATCAGAGACGGAATAAAAACGAGAACGGAATAAATAAGAAAACTAAGTGACGTCGGTTATTATCCTACTAATATTATAAAACATATTTTCCTGCGTCTTTACCCACGTGATTAATTGATATTTAGAACCTTTTTCACCGCTTGTAGTTAGTCTATTCGCAACTTTATTTGACGGATGTTGTATGGATAAGCTGTCAAGAAGTTGTATCCACAACTTTAGCCTAACGAAAACTTTGACAGCAAGCGGTGCAACAGGCCCTAAATATATAGCCTACGTCACTCTTTGACAATATAGCAAATAGTACTTCGAGTTTTTTAGTAAAAAACATATAAAAGCACAAAAATGATAATATATTTCCTCTTTATTAATAGTGCAAGATAAAGAACGAACTCGTAACTCCGATGCACTAAAATTCATTTATCGTGCTCGAGTCGTAAATTTTTCCCGTATGGCTACCATGAGTTCACTGTAGTAAAGAGTACTGTAGTAAAGAAGTTGTATGAAAACTCGAACAGCGCCTCTACTGGAACGTTTGGGAACTCATGGTACGAACTGTGTAGTAAACTGTTCTATACTCGTTTATACTTTTACTGCTGTAATTACGTTAGACGATTTAACTATGCAAACTCATAGTACTGGATAAAAAGGTTCTTTTATATCCTTGCCCGGGCATAAAGATGAGTAGACACCCTGTCGTGTTAGAATGTACGTAAGTATGGTAAGGTATAATTTGATTTTGATCAAATTACGCCGAAAGTGCAATGCTTGCAGTGCAAGTACAGATATAGTTGATATTAGTTGATTTTTTTAAATCTATTTTTTATGGCTTTAAACACTTAGTGTCAATGTCAGACATTAGCGGACTTGCGTAATAATAAATAAAATTTATTTATTTATTTTATTTTATTTGCACAAAAACACTTTTAACAATATTTGTTAGAGATCATCAAAGACAAACCTGTTTAATATTACTAAGCAATTAAGATATTATGTCCTATTCATACATTAATAATGTAATTCTGTACGTGTAAAAAAATAAAAACAAGTTAAAATACTCACAACCTAAATACACGAAATCATTACTTGCAAGATAAGAACAAAAAAAAACATAATTCATAAAGGTTTAATTCTTTTTATGTTCGAAAACGGTACTTTGCAAGAACAATAGCAGATAAACATTATAATGAGCAAACTAATTAATAAAAAAACATAGTTTTTTTATTAATTAGTTCAAGTTTTAGTCAAAATTATTTTCTTTAAATAGATATATATCGGTAGATTTATATTGAGTCAGTAAATGACGTCGTCAGTGATTGCGCCGAAACTAACTTAAATTATTGACACACAGTCAGTACTTCGTCAGAACGTTCTGTACCGGCTCGAGATCAATTTACACGACGGCAGCGTCAGGTCGACACGGACTCGGCAGTCGACCGACTTCAGTTACTGACACAATGTAAATCAACCTTTATAGGGCACGTTTTCGTTTCCTTCAAAACGCACACGTGTTCATAATAATGAAATTACAACGAATGTCTCTGTTCATTGAAATTAGGTGCTAACTTTCTTAATTATTCAAACTTAATAAGTCAGCAATTTAATTTAATACAATAAATTAAATTTAATTAAAGAATAATAACTCTTGGAACTGAAAAATTGAGTTATCGCAAAAGTTACTAAGTGTCTTCAAAGTGATCAATACATGGAACATTTTGGAAAGATAATGTTCTACTAAATTAAAGTAAGAAGTTGAAATGCAAAACGTTTCTATAGTCTAACAGTTAAATAAATAACTTTAAAACTTGATAATTATGGCATTTTGTTTATTAAAACAAAGAATTCGGACTTGAACTGAGATGACTTAGCCAGAACTCTACGTGAGTATTGGGTATGCTAATGTCGTCTGACTCTACAGACCTAGCTAGAGACATATTAAGTAGTTCCGTTCACGAGCATGTAAAACTTTTGACCAATCAAAAGAATAAGAAACATTTATTCACATTTATAATTCTTGACTGATAAAAAATTTGGTAAGCAAAACATTTTTCAAAAAAGGATCGTTGGTTTGGTTGGTGCATTAAGCGCGTTCTATTTTATTGGTGAAAACCAACACCAAATATCTAGATCGCGGCATGCGGCGGCAGCAGGATTTTCATACTTTCAGTTCTGGGGGTGGCATAGTCGGTCACCGACAAAACCCCTTAAATAAATAGAAAAAAAAAAATACTTTCAGTTCAAAAAGCGCACTGCTATCACACTACGGCAACAGAGTAGCAAATCAAACGTACCTGCACCCTCTGACAGCGTATCAGGCTCTGGGTATGCGTCAATATCCTCAACACCATGTGCTCTATCGTGCTCTGCTCTTCGAAGACCATCCTCGCGAGGTCCAGCAGCACCTGGTTCCTCTTTACCTCGAGCTGGGACCGCTCATAGAGTTGTGCGTTGCGTAGACCGATCCCGCAGAACTGGAGGTAGGCGGAAAACACTTTCTCGTCGTACGCCGTGAAAGGGCCGTCGTTCTGTTTGTTTATAACCTAGAATCAGAACAAAAGTACTACTTATTTGCTAGGAATATTAAAACTAGATGACGCCTTCAAGTTCGTTGCGCCAAAACTCGTTTAACGCACAGGAACTGTACATTTATTCGGAACAAAATTCCACTTATTAGTGACAAATTCCGAAAAACCCGCATAAAAAGTTTAAGTCCTTAACCATGGCCTACTTTATCTATATCTACTACTAGTACGTTATCTATATATACTTTATATGGAGTAGATTTATCAAGTCCTAAGATCCAGGTAGACGAATTCTCTCAGTACTTTTTTTTAAGAGCCTATACTGTCCCACTGCTGGGCAAAGGCCTCCCCCAAGGTCTTCCAAGTTTCTCGTTCTAACGCCACCGCAGGCCAGCCTGGCTTGTAGGCATCCAAATCGTGTCGCCATCTTTTTGGAGGCCTCTCACGGCGGCGTCGTCCGTCATCTGGTACCCACTCTGTGGTGGTGACCTTTGCCCAGCGGTCATGTTGCAAGCCGCTGATATGACCCGTCGAGTCCAACTTTAATTTTGCAACTTTCATGGCGAGTTCCCTCAGTATAATAAAACTAAAAATAAAATGTATAATGTATATTAAGATATAACTATAGTTCAGTATCTTAAGAGATACTGAACTATAGGGATCCACTATAGTTTTGCCACTACTCCTGTGTTTAGTTCAACAGAATAACCATAATATTCTTGTGTTACCGAGGAAATTGCTTAGTCATTTGACGGACCTATGTTTTAGTCGGAATAAGTCAATTTCATGTGAGTCGTGATTTGTCTGCTTAACATGACGCGACTAAATGACATAGGTCCGCAATCTGGCTATGAATAAATAATAAATTTCCCTGATAGAAAACAAGGCCGTAGAGAGCCATTTGTGATTCAACATTAAAAAACAACTACAATTGTCATAATATTATAATAACACTCAAGACGAAAGCAGCGTGCTTAGAGTTCCTGTCTTGAAAACTTTACACATTAATACAATGACTTTCCTAAGTATTTTTCTTTCGAAATATTCCAGTTTTTTCAATACTGATGGTGTCCAAAATAACTGAATCGATTTAAAAAGACTCGGTATTTAAATATAATTTAATTTTAATAGATATACCTAAATAGACAAACCTCAAAAGTTACTAACTGACTGTCAAAGTGACCTATCAACGCACAAACCAAAGCATAGGACAGATTTTGCTAAAATTTGTCATACAAATTTTTATAATGCATGCATGCACTAAGAATTGACTTTTATAATATCTCCCACAAGGAAATAAAATATGGTATCAAAGTTTATATCAAAATACTTCTTAAAGCGAATGAAGTTGTGGGCAAATGGAGTTATATAGATAGATAAAACACTTTAATGCTCGCAAATTAAGAAACTAGTTTGACTTACAGAATAAACAGACGACTACATGTAAGGCTAAAATTTATCGAAATGAATTCCATCAAAAACCCTGAATAAATAAACGGTATTGTCAGCAGCTTTTCGATATTTCCAGTAATAATAATAAAGTTACAGATACAATCAAAAACACAGTTTAATGAAAAATCGGCCGTCAAATTACATTCTAATTTATTTAGTCGCAGGAGAGAAGGCTGTCAGGCTAAATTAATACCCAATTTATAATTCGGGCCAATTTTGTCCCGGAAAAACGTGATTTATAGACAATTTCTAAGCGTTTTTCGCACTTTGGCGACACGTGTGGTTACCGTAAAAGCTTTCAATAAATAATATTGTTGTACGTATAAGTAATTTACGAAAAAGGTTTTCTAATGCAAAATTGACAGGTTGAAGTGGCTCTTTAGTATATAGGGCGACGATCTAGAAGATTGCCAAAATCCATCGATAAAAGTTTGCAGTCTTTTTAGGTGAAGATTATTGCTTAAACCTCCATTCCATTAAAATGATAAGCGCTTAATGCTGTAAGACATCTTTCAACCCTACAATTTGCTTCAATGTTGTTACAAAATGATTCTATCAACTTAAAGTAGTCCTTTTGAAAATAAACATGAACCCCATACTTTTATTACACTTTAAATAAAGCAAAAAAGAAATGATTTATAAAATACACTGGCCGGCATAGGACTTATCTGTGGAAGAAAAATTGTGGCAAGACTTTTACTGATAAGACCTAATTAAGAGTTTTATGAGGTTTTTTAACTTTTATCCTGTTATAAATGAGAGGCTTTAAAAAATAACACTCATGACATTAATTGAATTTAAAAAAAAAATCTTAAAAATAAACGTCAAACCGTGCCTGTCTGTCTTTTTGATCTTTACGTTTAAACCGCCCAACGTTTTTTATTTTGTGGGAGGAAGTATCCTATGAAATAGGACAGATAAATTATAACTTTTATCTCGAATAAAAATATAAGGAAGGCTATATCGCGCGAATCCTGTACGGTGTTGCTTTGATGAACCTTTGGTATACAGTAGCTGATTTATAGAATAGGATAGATAAAAAAAATATTGATACTGATTTAACGCAGACAAACTTAAATATTTTATAACATTAAACACCAATAATATTATTACGCAAAACAAGCGAAACTGAGCACAAACTGGAGACGTCCCATTGAAATTGGCACTCAAACCGGCAAACCTAAATAAGGATAATATTGACAAAAATATCACTCCAGCCACGGACTTGGCTGAAACCACTCCCGTGGCTAAATACGAAGCGGCTAAATATATTTTCGTTTATTAATTTAGGACAAATGCAGACACTACACCTTAAGGCGCTGAGTAGTTTAATTCAACAAGCGATGTCGCATTTTGGAGCTGTATATCGTCGGTTGTGTTGTTCGAAGCTAGGCGTTTTACCTTTCAGAGTGCCAGTAACATTTGATACAGGGGCTTATAACTTATAAAATTCTATTTGAATGGCATTTTAAACGAAGAATATTTTTTTTTATAAATCAGTAAAATCTACTTTTTTTATTATAAACCTTAATCTACGCAATATCTCCATTATATAAAAATTAAAATTTAATACGGCTAGACGTTAAAAAACAAGAGCCTTACAACGTTTAGTGCAACAACTCTAGCCTACAGAGGACTCTTTACGTCACTTATAGCTGGTTTACGTCAGCTCACATTCATGTGAAGGGGATTATAACACCTGACACCTTGGCTTCAAGAAAACGTTTCTTTCTACTGGTGAACGCACATCTATCAGAGCCATCAGAGCCGAAAAAATCGAAATCATTTTATCTTCGAATTTGACAGTAAACGATTTGGACGAATCGGACAATTCTGTGCGGGCAAATGTGCGAGATTCCATGACATTTCATATAACGAATTCTTTTTTTATACATATTTAGGAGGCAAGCGAGCTGACGGGTTACCTGATGGAAAGTAAACGGCCTTTATGAGGAAATTGGGAATGAGAATAGGAATAAAGGGATTAGGTAAGTTGGGCCACCGGCAGACTGACGTCAGTTTTCTATGAGGCCGTGGTATCAGTCTGTTCTAGCCGACCCATTAGTGCCGAAGTATGGCTCTCCCACGGCAATGAGCATCCGTATTATGTACGTGAGATCGGAAAATGTCTCATTAGTACACGCCTCCATCGGGGTTTGAACGTGCACCCTATCGAGTGCGAAACAAAGGTCCACTATGCTACCGACGCTCAAAAATTTCGGTTCTGATAGATATGCGTTCACCGTACAGCGGAATAGATAAAGTAGCAGATCGACAAAAATTCTCTCAGTTTATCCCAACAATATATCAGGCCAATGTCAAACGAGTATCGTTTACGATAATCGCTTGGCGTGTTTTTGTATGGGATTGACATAGACGAACGAAAAGTCACGTGATCTA
>JAOTAV010061847.1:0-14629 GCA_026546445.1 Cyclargus thomasi | reverse complement strand
ATTAGACTTATAATTTTTATTAATTTATTAATTATTCAATTTTATGTTTACTAACGAATTTTTATAATTATTTATAAATTAATGAATTTTACAAATGTTAACTCAATATGATTATTTTTCACTATTAATGATGTATAATATCACAATTATAATGTTGTATTGTTTTATTGTAATTTATGGGTCTCGGTAGGCCGAAA
This sequence comes from Cyclargus thomasi, assembly GCA_026546445.1. Classification (NCBI taxonomy): domain Eukaryota; kingdom Metazoa; phylum Arthropoda; class Insecta; order Lepidoptera; family Lycaenidae; genus Cyclargus; species Cyclargus thomasi. Next base: position 14,432 of record JAOTAV010061847.1, on the reverse strand, counting down.
TAAATGATTTTATTATTATATTTATTTAATATACTGATTGAATAATCATTCTGCGGCCTACATCGTCGGCTAATGTCTACAGTAACGCTGAATGGTGTGTTTGCTCTAGGACAAGAAGGGCTATAGCCCAGAGAAGCAGGCCGCGAAGGACGACCGGTAGGGCGACGGGATGGAAAGCTACAGGAGCCAGGGACTTCCCAAGAAACGTATAGGGCCTGTTTCATTGCTTACTGATAAGTGTCGGATAGTCTATTCACAACTTTTTTCATAGATGTATGGTGAATCTGTCAAAATAGTTGTGGATAGCCTCTTCGAAACTTTATCAGTAAGCGGTAACTTTTACATTTTTTATGGTACTTTTACAGCGGTCGGCCCAGCAACGGTGACTAAAAGCAAGCTGGTGTTCAAATCCGCGTTGAACATAGTGAGAGTGTACGGCGGAGGGGACTGCCCCGAGAAATCTTTGGGGGGTATTCAACTGGCGCTCAACGTGAGCCGGCCTCGCTCGTTCATATACGTGTTCACCGACGCCACGGCATCCGATCACCGAGATGTTGGGAAAGTTCTGGAAACCATTCAGAGGAAACAGAGTCAGGTACTTGCGATAAGAAGCCTCTTTGATAAATGATGACCAATTCTAGCGAAACGAACTGATTGCACGTCATCGTCAACGTCGTTTATGATGCGGTCATAGTACCACCATGGCCTAACGTAGTCATGGTCTTTGGTAAGGCAGTCATATCATACCTACCTACAACTGTCAATATTGGCATAATATGATATATAACTAACATTTAATGTGACCCACCCATGGGATCGCATCAAGCTGATGACTGAAATGTCCTCAGAAATTTGTTTGAAAGTTCCACAAAAACTTAAAAATTATGATCGAATAAACTAACGATATATTTACTGTAAAAATATTATTCCAGGTTGTATTCGTACTAACCGGTCACTGCAATGACCTGAACAAACCGCACTACAAGGTGTACCAACAGATAGCCGCCGCTAGCTTTGGACAAGTTTTCAATCTGAACAAGACAAGTGTTCATAAGGTATGTTATACGTGTAACCGCATGTTATTTGTAGTTTTAGCATTAGTTTATTACTTTGTTAAGACAACGCAATATGTAATTTTTGAAATTCAAAATTGCTGCATGATCGTGCCGCGTTGCTAATTTTGAAAAACAGCGATTTCACAATAAATTTGATTTGATTTTATAAAGTTCAAAGTTTCATCAAAACTATACGATTTCATAACAAAATTTACTAAATTTTAAATTGCAGAGCAATTCCTTTGCAATATTGCTATTACGACATTTTTAGGTTCCCTGACCCTTACACCGTTTGTCCACTAATACCGTCAACCGAGAATGAGTTTATTACGCTCCGACAAAATGCAACTTTATGATTTGGGTAATAAGTTTTATTTTCTAGCGACATTGCTCTATCGTCAATTGGTCGCCGTTATAAAAGGCGTAGAGGAAAATGAAACCTGTAGTCTATGTAATAAAGTAGCACTTTATCGGGCCGTAATATTCTCATTCTCGGTTGACGGTGTTAGTAGACAGAAGGCCTTAGGTTTGAGCCTCCATGTTAGTTTTTAATTATTTTGAATTTAGTTGTTTACTTTGTGTTTTCATTTAATAGGTGCTGGATTTTGTACGCAGCTCCATCAAAGGCAGAAGCATTAATTTGGCATCGGCAGTCAACCCTCCTGGATATAATTATACCAAAGAGGTAATAGCTGACAATATAACAATGTTTTTGTTTTTTTAACGTAGTTTGTAGCCACGGTGTTTAATTGATCAAATTAAATTAATACCGCACTAAGGCACATTTAGCAATCGTGAATCTGAGTGTCGCGCGTCAGGTTTCCAGGTCACGACTCACGACAAAGTCAGTTTAACAGTTCGGGCATGAAAACGTAACGGTAGCTTTACCATGAGTTACAAGCGACAGTATTTATCAATACACGTATTATGCATTCCCCTAAGATTGGCGGTATGGTTCAATGACCCTCTGTGAAAAAATTTGTCATTTCCATACAAAACGCGATTGTCAACAAAGTGGTGTTGTCACTTTGTTGTTGACAATCACGGTTTGTGTAGAAATTTGACAGAAGGTTAATGAACCATACCGACAATCTTGAGCGAAACGACAATAGTCGATCTACGTAAAATTTTAGTATGGCAAAATTTTACAGCGCCTCTAGCGGTCACTTGCAGAACTAAATTTGGCATTCTGAAAACTTACATAGTTGTATCGACAAATACTATTGCTTCAGACCCCTAGAAGAGCTACAGGTAGACATACTGTCCCATTTATAATATTAGTATGGATAATTTTCAGATTCCAGTGGACAAATCTGTGAGCGAAGTGACGGTGTCCGTGTCGGGAGCGAACCCGCAGATTCACGTGATGAACCCCAGCGGTGAGGAGATCACCGGCCCGCCGCAGCTCGTCACTACATTGGACCTCTCCGAAATCATGGTTTTTATACTCATGTTGTGAAAGTGAAATAGACATTTAGTAAATTTAAATTGATTGTTATGTAAAATTATATTTTTTCGAGTTATGTGATCTAGCAATTGATTTAGAAGTTTTCAAATACTTTACTGTGGGCCTGTTTCACCACTTCCTGATAAGTTTCATATTCATATAGAATATCCACAACATGACCTGTGAAGTATTTAAATTTCAATGAGTGACATAGACCACTTTATTTCTTGCCTTCGCGGAGGCTAGAACGCTTATAACGGCTATTTTTCAACCCAGGCTTGTATCTGACAGATGAAGTATAGAGAATCTGTAAAGTAATCAGAGGATAGCCTGTCCGACACTTATCAGGAAGTGGTGAAAAATGCACTAAAAGTCGGCAATATAGATATTAAGTCAATAATTAGCACACTCTAAAAATTATCATCCCTCCTTGTAGTGTTGCCGAGTAAAACTAAGCATTTTCCAGATCGTGAAAGTGCTGAACCCTGAGCCGGGCGCGTGGAGCGTGCGCGTCGGGAGCGCCGCGGAGCACTCGGTGAAGGTCGCGGGACTATCAGATCTGACCTTCACGCACGGGTTTAGCGTCAGCCCTCCAGCGGATATGGCGGAGACTAGCTACAGGCCGTTACAGGGTGAGTAGTCTAAATGTAATACGTTTAATGGAGGCTTTACACAGCGGGACCGCCCGAGTGCGAGAGTGTAAATCGTTGCAGAGTCTCGCCACGAGACTCTTGTTCGAGAGTTCTCTGCGAGAATGTACAGCATCCATGATACACAGATGACTTTTGAGAATAAACCCGAATCCGGGGGACGCGTAGATCGTGCGCGTTACACAAGGTGAAGGTCGCGGGATTGTCAGATGTGATTTCCACGTACGGGTTTAGCGTCAGCCCTTCAGCGAGTATGGCGGATACTAGCTACAGGCTGTAATAGGGTAAGTAGTCAAATTTTAATACGGTTAATATACGGAGGACTATTGAGAATAAACTAAGGGGGCCGGGCGCGTAGAGCGTGCATATCGGCAACGCCGCGGGACTGTCAGATGTGACGTTCACGCACGTGTTTAGCGTCTCAGTCCTTCAGCGGAGACGGCGGAGACTAGCTACAGGCCGTTACAGAGCCAGTCCAATTGTAATATGGCTGTTGCACGTCCGCGTGTTACTTTATAAATTATCCAATTTTTACAAATTCCTATTGGTCGTAGCGTAATGTTATATAGTCTATAGCCTTGCTCGCTGAATTGACTAAATAACAAAAAAAAAATTTCAATTTCGGAGTTAGTAACGTTCAATCAAACAAACTCTTCAGTTTTATATTATTAGTATAGATATACGAGGGACTAATATGGACAATCAAGTGAACATACAAACGTGCACTGACGAACGGGTTTATCTTCAGCCCGCCAAACGATATAGCAAAAACTAGTGAATCGCTACAGTATTGTTTGCTTTCGTTTTAGAGCAAATTTATGTTATAACTAGCTGTTGCTCACGACTCCGTCCGCGTGATAACTTTCCTCTTGAAAATTTTCATGTTTTTTTTTTGCTACAAACCTCACGAAACCCGAACCCCTTTCCAAGGAATGCAAATCCATGGAAATTGGTTTGTGAGTTCTGGAGTTATATGGCAAGGAAGGAAAACCCGACTTATTTTTTTAATATTGATAACACTCCTCATTAGAGCCGTTAAGGACAATCGATGGGAATACAAACATACAAGTCAAGGTCACGAGGTTGTCCGAAGTGATTTTCGCGCGCGAATTCATCGTCAGCCCGTTAGCTTGTAATACGGCTGGTGACAAACAAACCTAAATTCGTTTAGAATATAAAAATGTTCTTGATAAAAATACTAAATTTGTAATTTCAGGGGCCTACAATCATTTGCTAATATCACTCTCCGGGACGGACCGGCCACTTCAGGTGCAGAGCGCAGACATACTCGACCTTAACGGCAAAACGGAGTTTGAAGTTGCTCTCAAGGATATCGGCAACGGAACCTACAAAGCCGACGCTTTTATACCACCTGAAGACTTCTTTTATATTGCTGTGAGTGATTATTATTCAATCTCGGTAGTAGGATATACACTTTCATATAATATTGCTTTTATAAAAAATAAACACTTTTATTTACAGGTTCGTGGTAGAGATGAATACGGTCAAGAATTTAGAAGAATCGGTTCAACCGCAATCCAATCTAAAGCCCCCGGTATAATTTTTAAACTTTTTTAAAATAGTTCCGGAGCTAAAAGGAGTTTTTTTTATGATATACAGGGGGCAAGTGTGCAGACGGATTACCTGATGGAAAGCAACTGCCGTCGTCCATGGACACTCGTGACATCCGACATTCTTTTTTTGGGAATAGGGGGATTAGAGAAGTTAGGGCACAGGTAAACTCGCTCACTAAACGAAACACACCACAACGCCTTTTCACGCCAGTTTCCTGTAAAGCCGTGGTATCACTCCGGTCTAGCCGGTCCATTCGTGCCGAAGCATGGCTCTCCCACGGCAGGCTAAAATTCGTCATGGCAGTTTATCCGACCGTATGTCACAAGCATTTTTTTTTATTGATTAATGTAGCGCAATAACTTTTTTTACAGATGTCCCATATCTCGATGCACCAAAGAAAGTAAGTTATTTCGCTTACTCAAAAATGTATCTCAATATATCTATAATCTATTTTTGACTGTATCGTTGCCTTAACAGATATCGGTGCGTCGCCACGAGTTAGTAACTGTAGTTTGTCACGCGGAATCACTCGTGCCGCTCACCGTGACGTGGGCGCGGGGGGACTCGCGCTTGCGTAACACGCATAGCCTGTGAGTGTGCTGATTGTCCTTTTAATATTATGTATGTGGCAGTTTGTTTGTTTGGATGTTTTTGCGTCAGTCACTTGGTATGCAGTGTATACCAAGTTTCATAAAAATCCGATATCTATATAATACAGATAGGGTAGTAGCTGACTTAAATTATTAGAACAGCACAATCTCCCTGATATCATACCAAAGGGTTTTCGTGGTTACCCTGGTATAATACCGCTGCGTGAATACCGCTGCTGATCCTGGTGACACAGGAGATACAGTGGTGAATGGGTGGTGGGCAAAATCCCATAAAAAATGACTTACATTATGGGAGCTTTTTGTTCTGTTTCTATTTTATCGCGGGCAAAGTGTCACCGCGCACTGACTGATGCTAGATCTATAAAATACTTGCGGGTTTAGCATTGACTTGAGGACTGTGGACTAACCCTGTCTCCGAGCTAACCCTGTTTAAAATCTATATAAAAGACTGTCCGCCGAAAATCTCTAAAGTGCCTCCAGATGGGAGCTACTGCATGCATAAAACCTTCCATAGTTATTAAATATTAGTAATTACACATTTTTTACGTTCCAGGCAGAGCACATCCCTAGAATTAGTTATCGAGGCCATGAGCGAAGCCGACGAGGACTCGTATGACTGTGTGGCGGTGAACGCTGCAGGGGCTAGTAGAGTCACTACACTTCTAGAATTAATTGGTATTAAGCCTTTTAAATTATAATACAAAATGAATGACTGATATGCGTGTAGACTTTCAAATAGTATAGGATTACTTGAGAAATTTAATTTGATAGTTTTTAATTTAAATACAAATCGAAAATGTACGTAATAATATCTGTTTGCAGTGGACGAGCCAGAAGTTAAAATATCGACACCGAAACTCACGTTGACAGAAAATGAAAATCTATCTATATCGTGCACCATTATCAGTGAAGCACTTCTGATCAGTGCTCAATTGCAATTTCAGGGTGAAAACAAAAATTTTGGTAAGCGCTGAGTAGTAATATCTTTTGTTGTATTATTTATAGTAACTAGTAACTGAACACAGCAAATCGTCTTCTTTATTGCAGTTACAAAATTACAGATTGTTCCTAACAGTAACGGTGTTTATAGTTTTGAAAAATCTGTACCGAATGTAAGCAGCGCTGATGCAGGAACCTACACATGTATTGCGATCAATCGAGGTTTGTATTTGCATTTTCACAGGGGGTCCTCCATCCATTAAGTGATGAGGGAGGGGGGGATCTATAAATCATATGGATTATTGGATTATACCCAACAAATATTTAAATCACTTACGAGTTCTAAAACTATAATTATTGTAATTTGTAACACATTTTCTGATTGAAAGAAGCCGCTTTTGGCTGTAAGACCGGCTATTTGTACAGTTTCGTTATTATGTTTAGTTTAGTTGTTTAGTTGTTTACAAATAAACAATTTTTATCTATCTAATATTTTAAGGTGGGCAGGCAAACCAATCTTTGGAAGTGGTTGTCGAAAACAAACCAACAGCTCGAATATTAGGACCACATACTCTGGTGAAAAGTGAACATACGAATGTACAGACGGTTTGTCATGTCGAAAACGCTTTAGAAATTTATTGGTTGGATCCCAAACGAGCTGTTACCAAAACTGAATCTATTCATGGTACCTCTGTATCCACACTCGAGATAAAAAATATAACCGAAGATGGAGTTTGGACGTGTGTCGCTGTACGGAATAACTATACAGGTAAACTGAGTTATCTTAGTTTTCGAATTTTTACGAATATTTACTTGTCATTAAAAAAATAATGACATTACTGAAATCATCTGAAGGAAGCATGTAAATGCTTAAGGTTTTTATGTATTTATTTACCTGAATTTGAACACCTAAAATTAAAGGCGAAACTGCACAAAGCGATAAGACACAACGCGATACTTTACGTTTCAAAGAACCGTCGTTTTACAAACGTTAGTTGTAAAAAAAATGTAAAGCGTCGCGTCGTTAGAGTGCGGTTACCTCTAGACTTGCAACATAATCTATTGACAATTGTGTTAGATAGTCGGTGCCTTTAAGCTTTTTTGTCATAATTATTACTGGAAACAATCTAACACAATAAATTCCAACGTAATCTCAAACCTAGCTTGGTAGTCGCAATTATTATTAGCATTTGTTTCCGTGGTGCTTTCCCTTTAGTTCTTTGACTTTCGGTCATTGCGACACTGTGCTGTCTACCGCTTTGTTTTTGGGGAGGAAATTCTACTACTTCCTACTCCTCATATCTTCTTCTGATAAATTTCGTTGCGGGTCCCAAGGCAGTTTTAGCAAGTCCCTCGGGCTCCCTGATATCACATCAAAAGGTTTTCGTGGTTGGATACCGCTGTTGATCCTGGCGACACAGGAGATACAGTGGTGGGAATGTATGGTGGGCCAAAGCTCGTAAAAAAAGTAAGATTATCCATGATTTGGATGGGCATGTAAAAAATCGGTCCTGCGCCTGATCTCTCGCCAGTCGTGTCGGTCATCCGTCCCACTGGGTAGCGAGAGTAAAGGAAGAGAGAGTGCTCTTGTATACTGCGCTTACACTTGGGCACTATAATATTACTCCTGCGTAACAGGACTAGTTTCAATGAAACCGGCCACCGCCACCGAAACCGGTGTGGGAGTTATTAGTTTTTATTTGCTTCAATGTTAGTTTTTTGTCAATGTATAAATCACTATTACATACATTAAAAATAATACAGATTGAGACTAAATAAATAGGTACATAGGAATTCAATTAAGATGACATTTATTTTGTCTTTATTTTTGTTCTATAAGATTAAAAGAATGATCGCAGCGACAATGATATATATCCTGAAAGAGCGTGCAATGTCCGGACATTCTCCGGATCTACTATCGAGATTCGCATCGGCTGTGGGCAGTACACAGTTGCACCCCGCCCACGCGGCCCATCTTACGTAAACTATAGCGCAAATCGACATAAAATATGTCAAAATCTAATGGGAAATAAATTATAAACCCAGGATTAGAATATGTGGGATTACTGGTAATACTTAAAATGTAAACTTCTTAGGCTTCAATTTTTACCCGAATGTGGAAATTTTCAATCATTCATCAGCAATTTCACTCATCGTAGCACCAAAATTACTTTAATACTTATTAAAAAGAAATAAGATATAGATATATAGATAAGTGTATAAGGTATTGTTAGATACTTCTGGGAGATATGTGCGGGTTTTCTCATGATTTCATTCTTTGAAAAACTACACATAAAAATTTGAGCCTTGTGAAACTATACCTGCAGCTATAATTGAACACTTACATATTTAATATAATACACCTTTAATATTAACAGATTAAAATAATTTAGCTCAGCTTAAACTACTTACATTGTGCTTAGGTAACAACGTAGTAAAATTAATTCGATTGTACATAATGAAATTTTATTCGTTGGGTCAATGGTTGCATAAAATAATTTGTCCCTTTGGTATTGTGAAAGCGCCTTAGCGGCGTTGGCGTCGGTCGCTGTGAACTTTCTGACTCCGTACTATTTGTCCCTGTCGCGATATCTATAAAAATATATCTATTAAGCTACCTACTACAACTACTATTTAATTATTTATGTATTAACTGCAGCAAAAACTTGTAAAACAACAGTGTTATTAGTAACACGTTTTTAAAAGGTAATAAAGCCACTGAGTTTCATTAAATAACTCTATCTTTATTGAAATACTATGTAGCCCAATCAGTTTTTAGATAAAAGTGTGTGTGACGTCAAAATCTGTAAGCTGCATACAAAATTCATACAAACTTACGTTTTTAAAGAAAGAGCCCATTTCGATCTCTAGAAAATTGAAATCGCTAATATCTTACTTATTTTTTTTATTCTGTATATTCTCTTAGTCCACTATCATAATAATTTGCGTTCAATAAATTTTCTTTTACACTCATCTTCCCAATTGCACAAGGAAATATAATCTGAAGCGTCCGTAGCCTAATGGTTAAAGACCATTGGTTCGCACTGGAGAGGATGCAGGTTCGAACCCCGGTGGAGGGGTGTACCAATGAGACATTTTCCGATCTCAATTACACGATGGCACGAATGGGCCGGCTCGGCCGGAGTGATACCACGGTCTCACAGAAAACTGGCGTGAAACTGTATTTCTTCAGAGAGAGAGAGAGCGGCATCCGAAGCATAAGAGCGTATTGCGTCGTTGGATTAAGTATATTTAATTATTTATATATTAAGTTATACGAATATTTGTCTGTAAGCTACAACAAGAACATAAAAAATGTATGACGCCAAATACTTTTCATCATCTTCGCGCACATGTCCAAGAGGGCTCTTGCCCACAACAGTTTGCACAAAGAGCATCACTTATACTTTTCTCCATCGCCATGTCTCCGTATTAAACGTAATAACCAGTTTATATGGCCATTCAGTCTGTTATAGTCCATTCATCAGGCGAACAAATCGAGTGCCGGCCCTCCGAGCTCCGTAGGCTGTATTCACCACACAATGGCATATTGCGGAGACAGCAATGAAAATAAATAGGATTCCCTGCTCCATAGTGTTTATGTGCTTTATTTACGATCATATTTTTATAGCCTATTTATTGTATTTAATCACTGTAGTCCGCGATGGCTTGTAACGAATTAAATTTTCGAAGTGAAAACTTCTTTGTTGCGTGCTTTTTTAATTAGCATCAGGAAACGTGACCTGATGGAATGGAATGAATGTAAGTGATATCCACCCTGCATAGAAAGATATGCATAGAAAAGCAGCACTCTACCTTATATGCTGCTTCTTTACATATATTAAACTTTTTACTAATAATAATAGTTTTATAGCCTTATAAATACTTAGATACACGTTATGTAATATGCTTGTTTATTTACACACAGAAGCATTAAATATTACCTCCAGAGACTCGAAGTATAATTACAATATTCAGAGACTAGTTGGTGCCCGCAACTTCGTTGCGCAAAAATTTGTATATCACGCGGAAACCGTACATGATCCCGGGATAAAAAGTATTTTATATGTTGCTCAGACCTAAAAGCTATTTAAAAAAATTCAAATCCGTCCAGTAGTACCTGAGATTAGCGCGTACAAACAGACATTTTGTCGATATATGTTCTATTACTGTTCTTAAACAACCCCACATTGATTTTTTTGTAAAAATATTAAATGTACAGACACTCCAATTTTATGTTTCATTATATGTATAGTTCAGAGTATATTAAGTTGAGAATCTAAGAGCCTATTTAAAATCTTTTTTGTATAAAATAGAGCGCATAGACTTACTATGTCATATCTTATTCCTTCCTGTACTCGTTATGTTGGCTATAATTATATGTTGCAAGCTAGCAACGTTAAACTCTAGCCTGATAATTTCTTGGACATTCGGACGGACGGGTGTGCACACGCAGTCACGAATCCGTAATCAGCTGTTACACATATGAAATACTAAATACCAATAACGAACGCATGTTCAAGTTAATCGATGATTGAATAACATGCCCTCTTGTGCCTTCTCGTGCCTTCTCTTTCATTAGCATGAATAACGAAAGAGTTGACATGATTCTTAATCAGTAACTTTAAACGGCGGTGGTGACATTGGTTTAAACTCTAATGAAGTCTGATTTCTATGACTTTATGCCTATATGAGGAAGAACAAAGGAACTAAAGTTGTTTTGATTTATATAAAGATACATAATTTTATCATATGAATTTTTTACTTTACACTTATACATACACTACCTATCTTTGTTCTACATTTGTTCTTTAAACTTTGAAATCAGTTTTAATAGGCTAGAGCTTTCAGCAGGGCTAGCGTAACGTCAGTAGACATACAAAATTATAGACAGACTGATTGGTACTTGAAATAAACTGACAGATTTCTTTTACGCATCCGTCACTTTAACGTCACTTTGTGAATCTTGCTGTAGAAACCCTTTCTCTATGCTAAGGCCGCTGATGAAGGTAGTCACTGTCCGACGATTATATGGACTAGAGGTCGCCCTGTTATCAAAATTTAAACATTACTACTTAAGTCCATCGTGTAGAGGCACTATGAAAATATAATCTATTCTTAATTCAACATGGCATAAAGGTATCTTTACCAGACCATTAAATTTTATTAAAAAAAAAACTTAAACCATAAGTAAAAGAGTACTTTGTGTATAATTATCGTGTCATGTCAAAATATATTGTAGTGTGCGTAAGATTTAATTTATCAAAAATATGCAGCATATTTTAAAATTATATTGGTATACCAGGCGTCTCCTCTATATCACCTATAACTGGAAGAAATTTCATGCTTTTACATCCACGCGTCATTTGTAAAAAGGGGTGCAAAGTTTTCCGCTCGCGTAATTATATATAGATAAATGACCTTTTTGAGTGGCGATACTTCTACTGTATTCTTCACTCAAATATTCGCAATTCATGATATTCTCAGGCAAAATTTATTCAAAGTCATATTGCGGACCTCGGTAATTTAGTTCCCAGCTCCGACAGATCGCGACGTACAGGAAATTGACATATTACGACCATATGACGCAGGTCCGTCAACTGGCTATAAAACAGTTTCCTTCATGACGATGAGCCTACGCCATTAGGTCGGATTATGTAAATATCATTTAGTCGTGATCTGTCGACTGCTTTCGACAAAAATCGACAACGTTACGGAGGTCCGCCGTCGGAGACTACATCCAGTTGATATTACAATTTATTTATTTTATTTTCAGTGAGTTAAACCCCCCTCCCCCATTACAATAACTAACTTAAACATAATTTAATACTAACTTTTAAATATTAATATAATATGCATCACACTATAACAAATAAAACAATATAACTCCTTATATCACTTAACCTATCAGAAAAAACATCGCACTCAGGGTTGGCAGCCAGAAGGACGTTGAGCAAATTTAACATATGGCACAGTGAGGACTCTGCTCTTGCGACGGAATGGCACGGCGGCAGAGCAAATATTTTAGGTCGTCGGCAAGAACGGTACCTGAAGTATTCTACAGATAGTTATAGATATAAGACACTCATTGTAAACAATAAATCATATTACCTTTTATATATCTATGGAATAACTATATATCCTGTGACTAGTAGGTCGCGCCTAATTATGCGAGTACACGCCACGTACTACAACTTACAACTTTACTGCAACTTAGGGCATGATAATGTTTTTATTAACATGCCCGAGAACATTATTTCAAGTTTTATCACAATTTTATGATCTAGAAATTCATATCGGCGGCTCATTTACATAATAACTTGTCAATTTAGATTTTTATAGTGTGATACACTTAATACATTATTTGTTACCGACCGCCTTGAAAACGACGTGAATGTTCACACAGAACATGCTTTTCGTTTCTATTTATGTTTCTTGATCATAATAATTGATACCGAAAAGGAATTTTATTGTTATTTAAATATTTACTAGTCACAATTTATTATGTTAAGTACAATATTAAGGCTTTTCTTCGCTACCGTCTGAATATAATATCAATTTATGAATAAAATATCCATGTCGTTGACGAGTCCGCAACTTTCATATAAATTATGGAATTTATGGTCTCATCACATTATAATAGAGTGAATTCTGAATCATGGAAAAAATATACCAGAGGCAACTCATTCAATGACTCACTCAGGCATTTGCGTCCTTTTTCGATATACGAGATTTGAGACTTAATATTTCGATATTAGAAAGTTTAGTTGCGTAACTTCATATTTTTTCTAGTATATTTGCCGATTTTATAAACTACCATACAGAGTAATGCATATTAATATTATAACTAACACTAACGCTAAACAGGTACTATCTTAAATCTAGGAAAGTATATTTTGAAGTTAGCAGTTATTCCTAAAGAAATTTTAATATATACATTTTTTTTATTTATAGTAATAAATATGCGAATTTTAATGATATATAAATTTAATTAAGAGCTTGACCAATGTGCCAATAACGTATGAAGTAGTAAAAGAATTTGTAACAATATATCCGTATGATAAGTTAATTGTAATCTATATATATTAATACGCGTGCGATAAACTTTGTACCCCTTTTTACAAATGACGTGTTGATATAAAAGCATAAAATTTCTCCCAGTTAAAGCTGATATGGAGGAGGAGGGTGAAATATCAATATTATTTTAAAATATGCTCTAATCTTGCATATTTTTAATAAATAACACGCCACGCACACTACAACATTTTACATGACTCTTTTGTTTATGGTTTAAGTATGTGATTTTTTTTTCATTAAATTTAATGACCTAATAAAGGCCGGCAACGCACCTGCTACTCTGATGTAGCTAGTGTCTATGGGCGGCGGTAGTTGCTTAACCCATTTTATAGTTTGCCCCCTTATTTCATAAAACGAGACCTTCATGCCAAATTGAAGTCTCAGATTGAATTGAGAATAGATTATATTTTTATAGCTCCTGTACAAGATGGATTTAAATATTTATTGTCGAATTTCGACCGCAGAGCAATCTCTAGTAAATATAATATTATAGCTGTCAATTTTCGACCACCCGTACCTCAACCGTTTATTTCATAAAAATATATTTTTTATACGCAGATAATGTTACAAAGTCTGCTTGTATCTAATCGTATGATTTAAAGTTCAAAAATGGTTATAATTAAAAGAATAAAATAAGGTGTTGTTGAAGATATTTATTGTTTGAAACCCTTAAGAAAATTAAACCAACTTTCCAGCAAACACCTGCTTTTTCGGAAGTCGTACTAAATATAGTTTCAGTATGGCTTTTAGTACGGCCTTTCGTGGTTTTTAATGTTGACAAGAAATAAATATCGCTATGGCCCCTAAATAAAAAACGCTGGAATTTTTAATGACATACAAAGACACTGATGTCTTAGAACCCATTAAATTCACCATTTACAGTTTAAGTACTCGTTATTCCTTCATAAAAAGTGACCACGTTTTGTGGCCAAATAGTTTTTTTTGTCGTAAAAATGTTATCTACCCTGTAGTAAGTAGGAGCAAGTTTTTTGCTGTTTAACGGTTACAATAAACGGTTTCTTTACTAAATTCAAAGCTCTTACTATCATCATAAGGATCAGGAATAAACATTATAATG
>JAOTAV010061836.1:0-14631 GCA_026546445.1 Cyclargus thomasi | reverse complement strand
CCCAACGCCCACCCACGTAATCCTCTTTGCATCCTGTTCCTAGTAAGCCGGTGTAAGCATAAACCGTAGGTTGGATTGAAGCCTGCGACGCGATGTTGCGTGTGGTTCATTGTTCACACCAGCGAATGATTTGCTATATGTTGATTCTATACTTGCCTGCGAAAATTTGTTCTGCCGTATAAGTTGAGGAGCTTGAATGAAGACATAACATCGTCGTTGTGTTAATTCTGTCACACTTGCAAAAGCTTTCAAACTATGGGCTTATGACGATTTCGTTGGGGCGCAATCCGTAGTTAAGAGTAAACTATCGAGCATAGAACCAAAAGAGCGAAAATGTTATTAATTTTGGTCGAAAAAAATCCGCCCAAAGTCACTGCGCTCTGATTGGTCGAAAGTATCGGAGTACGTACATACAGGTCTCTTATTGGTGTGTATGTTTTAGTGCGAGCGTTAGTTGGTTGGCGGTTAATTTATCAGTGCCAAAAATGCCAAAAACGGATGGCTCACATTACTTTTCTATTGGTTATATGCTCGATGGAGTAGACACTAGGTCCGTTTTTTCACCCAAATCGGTTTAGTTTCAGAGAATAAATTATGACACAACGAATCGTTGATTCCTTGTTCTTTTGATGAGTTTATTCAATCTAAAACTGCAGTTGTCTCTATCGCACTCTGCTTGTGGTTAGAGATAACAATAGATATTACAAATACCTATTTTTCATTTGTCTAGCCATTGACGTATCCTCTTATAAGTAATAACTCGCTGTTCAACAAGTTGTAGGTGTTAATAAACCGATAGTCGTACACGGATATTCACTGAACACGATTGCAGCTAATCGGCGAAGTTAAAGAGCGAAAAATTTCCAGATTCGAGTAAGCAGGCGGAAATAATTTCTTGGAGAACAATGCTCGAGATGTTTTCGCACGATGTTTGAAGCCCACTTACTGTCTTTGTGCGGCTTACTGGGGATTATGCGGGAAAAAACGTTAGATTAATAAAGCCTTTTGTGCTGAACTTATTAAAAGATTTAATAAAAGATAGGAAGTGTGTGACTGGTAGAATATTTGGAATCGTGTCTGAGGATGTAAGAGAGATTAATCGTAGTTTTGACCCAATATTCAGAGTTATTAATGATGACGATAACGAAATTAAAGCAAAGATAAAAATTTAAGACCTAATAATAGTAACCCAAAACACTTTTGTAATTATTTATTTTCTCTCTGTTAAAGGAAGATTCTGAGCCTGTTTCACCGCTTACTGATAAAGTTTCTTTTATTCACAATTTTTTTGACAGATTCTCCATACAGCATCTGTCAAATAAAGTTGTGGATAGTACTATGTGTGAGCAGTAAAACAGGCCCTTGAAGTAGAAACGTGCTTTCAGATACGAGCTAAACACCAAGATGTTATTTGTCTTTTAGCGTTTTCATTAATATCCAAATTATTCGATCTAGACATCGTAAAATGTTTATGACGTAACGTATATGGGAATAATTAACTTTTGTTATTTAGAAGCATCTACATTCTACAGACCTCTTGTTTATGGACTGTTTAAAAATGCTGACATCATTTTGATGACGTCAGCTTTCGTAATTTCTTCAGAAGTTTATTTTATGAGAATGTAGCCTATAAGTTAGCGATAAGATGGTTTAATATAGATGCCTAAGTGTAAATATCGTTTCGATCATAATTTACTGTCTGTATTTCTTACTGTCTGATGTAATACACGGGGAAGGAGATCTGACGATATTCTAGGGATGAATCGGTAATGGACAATTTCCTTACCCGTCTACTCAGTATCGGTGATGGTAGCTTATGGTAACTAAACTTTCGTTTAGTCGTTACGTGGCCACTTCTATCCTCAA
The DNA here is from genome assembly GCA_026546445.1 of Cyclargus thomasi. Lineage (NCBI taxonomy): Eukaryota > Metazoa > Arthropoda > Insecta > Lepidoptera > Lycaenidae > Cyclargus > Cyclargus thomasi. Next base: position 12,765 of record JAOTAV010061836.1, on the reverse strand, counting down.
GTTTCTTTCCCACTAAGTTGCTGTTAATTCGAGCTCAAAATACAAGCCTGGAAACGCTCGCAATTTAACACCATCGGATTTGCGAAAGCTCTATAAATAAATCTAATTGATTCATTCAACGGTAATGAACATCGATCATACGCAGCCCGTACGCGTCGCTCCGATAAAAAGGTCAAACAGCGGCCAAAGACCTATTTGCCTTGGTTAAATAGCCTCCAATGCGACCGCGTGTTGACATCGATAGTAAATAATAATGTTGGTACACTCTGTGAAGAGACATTTGTTGCGCTTGCCTCGTTTTTTTTTTTAAATTTCGGTCCCAAAGGATAAAGACAGGAACATATGACTGACACGAACAGACATCGAATCTGTCCTTCGGTCTGTCTCCAGACTGTATCTCTGAAACTTGGCCGTGTGGTAAGTTGACTCTCATAGCAAAGTAAAGCAAATTAAAGTGTTTAGTAAAATGTATGAGTATTATTTTGCATGTTTGAGTAAATACAATTACACCTAACCGATATAGCTCCAAGAGAAACCGGCTATGCGGCTTAGTCATCATCAAGCCTGTATCACATCTGGCACAAACATCTGGCAGGAATTTGAGGAACCTCATTATACCTCCAGGCAGTTTGAAACTTGTACACCTCGATGTTCAAACAAATTGTTTTGATAAATTGCGTTTCCAAGCTAGAAAGTTTGTCTCTTTTTGACCCTCTTTTATATTCATATCCGACATTTTTTTTTAAACTTCTTTTGTCAGATTCATCTAGAATATCTTTGTCCACGGCTCTGCAATAATCATAAAAGAACGATACATTTCGAATGATCTCTCTTCTAACTTAAATGCGAAATTCTTTAACCGTATTAAAAGCTCTCAAGATATGCACATGCTGTCCTCATCAAGCCGAGCAAGAGACAATTATATTATTATAGTATAAAACAGATCGATATAAGATATAGCATATTTTTTAAAGAATAAAAAGATCGTTGAAGAGATGCACATCTTATTTTAAAAGAGATGCTATCGATGTTCCCAAAACGCTGCATTGAAAGGCTCTGAAATGTGTGTATATTGTTGTTGAAACACTCACGTTATTGGTAACGTATCGGCGCTGCTGTCCTGCACCATCTCTGGGGAGTATTGCTCCAGATTTCCCGTTGCATTCCCCGCTTTCGTTTGCCGATGAAAGTAGGATCCTTTTCAATTCCATTCATATATTTGACCTCGTTCCTCTTTGATTGCGCTCGTTCAACGTGCTTTATTTAAGTAATTTGCGAATGGTGGTGAATCGGGTCAGGTGGGAATTCTTGCTTGATGTCTTTATGAAGTCTGAGCAGTTGATTATTGTTGGTAGTTTCTGTTATCTATGGTGCTATTTTTATTATTTATTAATTTATTTTGATTCACCAACAGAACATCATCTGATACATAAGAGGAGAAAACAAACAATGGTAACTTATAGTTAAAATGATTTCCAATGATAGTGAAAATGATTATCAACATCAATATACTAGTTAAATCTAGCTTTTGTATCCTCTTAATCGTATTTAGGGAGTTTGTTCCTCTGGCATTCTTGTATTATCTAAATAAATAATAAAGAAAATACAAGACGTGGTAATTAAAGCTATATTAGGAAGCGTCTGTAGTCTCGACAAAATTAATTTAAGCATGCCTCTAAACCTCTGTAAGTGCAAGCATTATGTTAACAAAGTTTCTCGGAACCCTGAAGCCTTAAGTCTGAACTACAATAACAAGGTGTAGGCTACGTTGTATAATTTATAGCCTCTATAAATTAGTTAGGCACGCTAAATAAATAAAGCCTTTTACCTAGAAATGGCTTAACTTCATGAAGTACAATTTTTTAGAATTTTTCAAATATCAAACACAAATGGCTTAATCGGGACAAATAGAAATAAAACTTAACTGCGAAATTAGTTTTCGTAGAAATGGGCATTGCCTGATGCCTCCCCCTCGGGCTTATTATAATATTACAAAAATCCCCCGCTTTAGTTTGCTTGAATAATATCGCGAGCGGAATCCAGTGGAGCAGTCAGCGAAAGTGCGGCGAGAGGAAAAAATTCTAATATTATCTCAGCTAACAACCAGTCCAGTGGGTCTTATAATTCTTGTATTTGCATTAATTAATTTGCTACAAATCGTTGGAGGGCTTAAAATAATTTGTATTTTATTCGAAGTGAAATTAATTAAGGTAATGTGCCTGATAAACAAAGTATTATCGGTTATAACAAATTATTTATGCTACTTACGTTGGTCACTTTTACAATTTCGTGACAAAAGCACTATCCTTAAAGTCTTATAGGTCTAATCTTTGTCTGAATATTGAATACTACTCTTTAACGCGTAAACCACTGAACCGATTTAGATAAAATTCGGTATGGACATTCTTTAAGTCCTAGGAATGGACAAAGGACACTTTTTATCCCACAAAATACTATTCTCGCGCGATAAACGCATTTTGGCGCAAACAAGTTGCGTCATCTAGTGTAAACTTAAAATGTTAACAAGCAATTCGTTCCTTTCAGTATACCCAGCGTACAAGAAGAACGAGGCGGGTTTCACGACATGTCCCTCGCTGGAGACGAGATACACCGGCGAGCCCAACAACCGCGCGGTGTCCAGGCGACCAGCTGACATAGTGAGGACGAGGAACCCGGGAGCATGTGAGTTCACCATCATCTTAAAGTAGCTTAAGACTGTCCTGGCACTTAGTCAGGATAAGGTCAGTCTACCCAGCATATAAGAACCGGTGTCCAAGCGACCAGCTGACATAGGAGGACATAGTGAGGACGACGGACCTGAAGGCGAACTTACCCAAAAAGTGAACTCACATAGTTTACCATTATCTTTAAAAAGGGTTTTAAGACTGTCCTGGTGGTTTTCAATGTATTTGAATAGATTTCATCATTTGAATCCTCCCGAAAATTTTCCTCTACTGCACCAGGCATTACGACCCGTTGTTCTGAACAAATTCCACATTTCAAATAGAAGATGTGCCGTTTGTATCATCCTAAAGAGTTCGCACGACTGCACAAGGCATAACTACTGTTCTGACCAATTGTTATCACCATTCCAGGCATATCCAACGGCGGGCGTCGTGTCGTGAAGGCGCTATGCGCGTACTCCGCCCGCGCGGAGTCCGACATCTCGTTCCGGAAGGGCGACCGCATGGAGGTGCTCAGTGACGCTGAGCCGGACTGGTGGCGGGTGTTGCACCTCACCACGCGCCGCGAGGGCCTCGTGCCCGCCAACTTCGTGGCTGAGGAGAGCTCCGTGGAGTGCGAGGAGTGAGTATCCGTCTGCCTGGTTAGCCCTGTAAGCTTATTAAGCCTCAACCGAGGGCGCGAGCATCAGAAGAGGGCGCTAAAAGAGATTATAGTGTTACTTATATTGTATTGCATAAAAAATCGTTCCACTTAATTCCACTTATTGTAGTTTATACAGTTTTTTTTTACAAAAAATCGTCCACGGTATGACGCCTGTCGTGTACCATACAAAAACCCATTAGAAATTTCCCTTGGGTCGGCCAGTAAACTTGACCTGTCGCTCTCTGTCTCGTTACGCGAGGTGTGAGTTCTTGTTTTGCAAATGAAAATAGAAGTTTTTCAAACGCGTTTTTTTTTTGCTACCTAAATAACCAAATTTGCGTTACGAATCCTTAGTACGTGGCGGGTTTATTACGTTAATCCGTGCGTGTTGAAGAGCAATTATCGCGCTTGTCTCGTCGCTGTGTCGAGCACAAATTTACAACGTTTCCAACGAAATACGGCGCGCGGCGTTGTATTCATTTCTCCAATTTCATTACCGCGTATTCGATTTGTAAGAATTTATATCAAAAATATGAAATTATGACGCCTTTAAGTTCAATATTTTCTGTATTTTTGTTTATTTCCTTTAATTAAAAATTGACATTTGAATGACTAGTGATTACCGGCGAATTTGCCCACGTGGAATTTGAGTAATCTATGGATAATTAACACCACGTCATTCTGGCCCCGTCCTAAGTACCCGATGGACTTGTGTTACGGGTACCAGAGAACGGAAATATAGGAAGTTAATACTTTTATGCTATACACATATTTAAGATTTTTCCTATATGAGACACATATTTAATACACATCCGAGACCCAGAAACATTAAAAAACTTTTGGCTACGTCGTCGGCGGGATTCGAACCAACGGCTTAATCTACTAAGGCGCTTAACAACAGAGTTACAGAAGTCTTCATTATTAATTATCATACTAATACTTTACATAAATATAATCGATCAATAATTACGTTGGATATAAAATGTTTTTTTAATGATATTTATAGGCAATATGATAGGCAAGCGAGCAGACGGGTTACCCGATGGAAAGCAATTGCCGTCGCCTATGGACACTCGCGACATCCGCAGAGTCGTAAGTGCGTTGCCGGCCTTTATGGGGGACAAGCAGTCACTGAACGAAACACAGCACAACGCCGTTTCACGCCAGCTTTCTGTGAGGCCGCGGTGTCACTCCGGTTGAGTCGGCCCATTCGTGCCGAAGCATAGCTCTCCCACAGAAATGAGCATCCGTGTACTTGAAATGAGCATCCGTGTACGTGTACATCATGTATTTGAGATCGGAAAATGTCTCATTGGTACACGCCTCAACCTGGGTTTGAACCTGCATCCTTTCGAGTGCGAAACAATGGTCTTACCCATTAGGCTACGAACGCTCATCGCTCTGTTCTTCGCCTATTATTATCTAAACTTCCCAATCTCTCATTTCCAGTTGGTTCTTCCCGCACGTGTCGAGGAAGGAGGCTGACAAGCTCCTCCTAGCTGAGAACAACCCCCGAGGCACGTTTCTAGTGAGGCCGGCGGAACACAATCCGCACGGATTCAGTCTCTCCGTGAAAGACTGGGAGGAGGGGAGGGGGTACCATGTGAAGCATTACAAGATAAAGCCGTTAGATAATGGCGGGTTCTACATCGCGACCAATCAGACCTTCCCGAGTTTGCCGGCGCTTGTCATGTCTTATACGAGTGAGTATTTAGATTATTTTTTTTATAAAAACGGGTCGTCTATGGGCTTTTAGTCCGTATCCTTTGTTTGTCTCTTCTTTTAGTACCAAGGATCTCTCCCAAACATATTAGATTTGTATTAAAAATAAATTTTCCAATATCGGTCCATCACGCTTCTTAATATAATTATATTATACACTTATTGGTGCCCGCAACTTCGTTTGTCGCGTGGGAACCGTACTTTTTCTAGCATAGTAGTAGAAAAGTATCCCATACTTTGCCCAGACCTATAATAGCTATTAAACAAAAAAATATTTATTAGAATCCATCTAGTAGTTTCTGAGATTAGCGCGTACATAATATAATATGTTCTTCTTTCTTTCTTTTTCCCAAAACTCATTGCAATCCTCACCCCCGAGTTGCAGAGAACGCGCTAGGGCTGTGCCACGTGCTAGCGCGGCCGTGCCCGAAACCGGAGCCGCAGATGTGGGACCTGGGGCCGGAGCTGCGCGACAAGTGGGAAATACCCCGAGCCCAGATACAGCTCATCCGCAAGCTGGGGCAGGGCAACTTCGGGGAGGTCTACTACGGGAAGTGGTGTAATAATATCGAGGTGAGGTTATCACCCTAATGGCCGGGATGTACGAGTTTTTCAAGCTGGGTGGGATAGCGATTAGCGAGCTAGTGTCACTAAGCTTGAAAGGAGGAAATATCTTCCTAGCTTAGAAATAAAGCTATCATTTCTAAGCTAGTAAACTATTTGACAAGCCAGAGCAAGTTAGCCAAGATCACCGATTATATATTTAACCAATAGAGAAGTAATCTCCGTGTCCGAAACTTATCAGTGTTTTGGCACTGATAAATTAACCGCCAACCAACTAACGATCGCGCTAAAACATTACGCACCAATAAGATACCTGTGTGTACGTACCCCGATTTTTTTTCCGAACAAAACTAACAACATTTCCGCTCTTTTGGTTCTATGGCCAAGACAGTTTCAAGAAAAAGCGTGCTATCCTAGATAGAAAATACTATCTATATATAATCCCGGGATTAAATATAATGCGACACGACGCGATCTCGTTTTACAAATGTCAGTTCTATGAAAGTGTCGCATTATTACGGTGAGTTTTAAAGTTCAGAATAAGTGCTATCTCTCGCTGCTAGGGTTGTTGTGCTTTTTTACTAGCTAGAAAAACTCTTGAAAGCTCTTGACAGATTGGTTTTAAACAACGATAGCATCTAATTTAAAAAAAAATTAACAAAAAATCAACAGTTCTCCGAATATTGTACTTTTTGTAAACCTATTAATTGGCTCTTTAAAAAATTATTTGGAATTGTTATTTTTGTTCAAAATCATCCGTGTAGGTTATTCAAGTATTTTTTGTATTTTAGATTTCCACGTCTTACATTAGTTTAATAATCTGACTGACATACAAATATGTCAGTCAGATTATTAAACTAGTAATTTACAGAGTGACGGATTTTTTTATTAACAATGTTATGAATGTGAAGTAGACTTATTTTATTAATTTTTATTTTAAGGTTGCCGTAAAAACACTAAGGGAAGGCACAATGTCCAAGCAAGCGTTCCTGCAGGAGGCAGCGATTATGAAGAAGTTCCGGCACAAACGACTAGTAGCTCTTTACGCAGTTTGCTCACAACAGGAGCCAGTTTATATCGTCCAAGAGTACATGTGCAAGGGATCCCTTCTGGAATTCCTCAGAAACGGCGAAGGCAAAGCTCTACACTTCGAAGACCTGGTCTACATAGCCGCCCAAGTCGCCTCCGGCATGGAATACCTAGAATCCAAACTCCTAATACACAGAGATTTGGCGGCGCGCAACGTCTTAATAGGCGAAAATAATGTAGCGAAGATCTGTGATTTCGGCTTAGCTAGAGTGATAGAAGACAATGAGTACTGTCCCAAACAAGGTTCGAGATTCCCCGTCAAATGGACGGCACCCGAGGCGATCATCTACGGACGATTCTCAATCAAAAGCGACGTCTGGTCGTACGGCATCCTCCTCATGGAGCTGTTCACGTACGGCCAAATACCTTACCCGGGTTTGCACGGAAAGGAGGTCATAGAGCAGGTGGAGAGAGGGTACAGAATGCCCAAACCTGTCGGACACTACCTACCTGACGACATCTATAGACTAATGCTGCAGTGCTGGGACGCGATACCAGAGAAACGGCCGACGTTCGAATTCCTAAATCACTACTTCGAATCCTTCACAGTGACGAGTGAAATACCGTACAGAGAAGTGCAAGATTAAGCTGTGATATAGTGAATCGTTCCAATTAGTGGTTACTCTGGACCAAAGTGCGAGTGATATCTAACTGGAAGCGTTAACTTAGCGAATTGTGACGTTGAACTCACAGAGGTAATTACGTTTTGTCATAAAATAAACGGCTCATTGAAGTTTTGCCACGGGAACAAAAATTTTAATTAAGCAAAAAAATATAATTTACGGCGGGTAACATTTTATATTTGCAGGCATATTGTGGCAACATTTTTTGGTGGTATGACAAAAATGTAATTATAACCTCAAAGAATGTAGTTTTGTAATGAGCTGCACAGACATTGCTATTTTCCATTAACATTTAAACTAAAACAAACTACAGGAAAGTGAGCTTGTCATTTCAATTATTAGCCATCTTGTTATTTTGGTGCAAGAAAAGGGTTTACAAAAAATAATCTTTTAACGTTTTCAAAACACAATATTGATGCTGATTGTTTGATATTATTTTTGTGAATTATTCCTAATTCATGGCTGCCCTAAAAACATCACAATAATTTTATAATTTACTATTGTTAGCTTAAGCACATTTTAGAGTGTTATTTTGCATATGTACAAACTCACTATTATAAGGAATAGGTGTAAATCAAAATTACGATACACAATATTTTCATATTCTAAATTCAGATGTGATATTTTATCACGTAAGTCCTGACAAGAAAAAAAGATTGGCCCCAAAGTCGGAAAGTCAACTTTTACTATGAAAAAAAAAATCTGGAAGTCTTAATTGTATCTACTAAAAGTCTGTAAAAGCTATTCAAAGTAATGTGTTCATTAAAAAATCTAATTTACAAACAATAAAATTAAGTCTTCTAATTCTCTTTAACAGTAATATAGTGAGGGGCTAATCATCATTTTGACCATCCACATATTTTAGCCATCTTGTAAAATAATGAAAAAAAATAAGGCGGCCAAGTGACCAGGTCCATTACTGAAAAATGGGAAAACCGCTGAACTTATTTTCTCATTTTGTGTTCAATATTTATATGCAGCCATCTGGTTGAATAATGAAAATTATTCAACGAGATGGCTGCAACACACATCGTTTTTGTAACCCAAACTTTTACACCGAGTTTCTATACTGTAGGCAGGTATAGTTAGAGGAATTTGTTACGTGTATCCTGGATATATACCGACTTTTTTAAACATATACCCTTGTAATATAAGGTCCTTTTCACAGATTATACAGTCGCTGCGTTTGCCGCGGTATATATGCAACGCCAAATTGATTTTTATTATAGCTTTAGGACCGTGTACCAAAGAGTTATTGTATATTAAGAGCAAATTGTAGATTAAGACGGATGCATATTTAATTTCTATAGTGTTTAGTATTTGTGACCTGTTTAATATTAATTGTTTTGACGAATATCCTCTTTTAAATTATATACGGCGGAATATTATAAATTTTTGACTGATACGTTTGGGTGGCACCAAATGGTTCAGGCGTCAAACCTCTCCTTCCGTTTTAGAGACTGAAAGAGCACCAACATGTTGAAATGTTATATTTTTGGCTATGGCTCAATTTCGTTAAAGCCAGTAATAATCGTTTTTAAAATATTAATTGATTTATATCAACGATTATCTTAATAGGCGTTGACGAATTTGGCTCTAGGCTAGCTTACATTAATATATGAGAAATTGTGCAATTTATTTTTATTTTCTGAAGTTTCAAAGTCGCTTTTTTATTTCAAAGTTCTAGAAGTTGTATAGATCAATGAAAAATAGTGTCTTATAACATTCCAAGTAATCAAACACTAAATTTGGACACTTTTGTATGAAAATTAGATTTATAAGATTTTGTACATATAAAAAATAAATGTAATTGATATATTTTATCTTTTATTTCTATCCTGTTGAAGGTGTCGTATATTTATCAGTTTAGTTTAATGACTAAATAAAGTGAGTAAAACATCAATGGTCAAAGTGTAGCTCATTAGAGTTACTCTTAAACAAGTCGCTGTGCCGATGCGACACCGGTGACGAATGAGAGACGAAGCGTGAAGGGGTGTTATGCGCTGTGCTGTCAGAGCTCATGATACGTAATTGGTTGTATCGTTGGTTCTTGGTGGAAATTCGTGTTCAACATTAACAAAACTCACTTTTTACTTGCACTGTTACCACTATATTCACTGTAATTTTTAATTTATAACAATTTTATAAGTAATACACGACCGGTTTCGAAATACATCAAATACTTTTTATATGAGACTTATATCATCATCACGTATGATGATACAAGTCTCATATAAAATCTTAGTAAATACGAAACGTGTTTACGGTCGATTGTGAAAAAAAAACTCGCCCTCGGCACTCAGAGGCGACGACGCAACGCAGCGCAGCGAAACGCACATGTGGGGTCTGGCTAGTTGCCTTAGTATTTATTACTATGTAGCAGAAATCTCAGCGAATAAATATTAATTTCCAGAAACGATTATTAAATTACTGAAAATATTAACAAAGGTTTAAACTAAACAAAATGTTGTTCTTCATTTAACTTTTATTGCTTATAAATTAATAAAATAATTTCTTTGACTCAAATGAAATACATATCACTTTCTTAGACGGTATCCGCATACATTTTACTTCTTATCCTCAAGTAGGAATACTCATTTTGGTAGAAGGATTGCATGAAATGCCAACATTTTAATATAGGTCCGGGCACATATCTTGGATGTTTCTTACTGTAATGATTTAAATATATTGCTAAAACAACCAGCATTCCTGACCAGGCATATCTAAAAAAATTAAAAAAAAAGTCAATTTGATATGCTTTATTTGTTTTATCTATTAAGATTTATTGTGGTCAGTAATAAACTACCTATTACTGACCAATTAATATGCTTTTATTGCTTTTTGGTGAGGTTAGGTGCAAGAAGCACCGCAGCCCATATGGGAAGGGGTGCTGCAAGTACCATGTCACGGCCAACAAAAAAAATTGACCTGTGTATACTTACTGGAAAACGAATGGTTTGCTGAACAACAAGAATGATATAACAATGGAGAGGGCTTTCCTCATGGTTGTAACTGTAACTGCTACAGTCGCTCCACATAGCCTCACTAACGTCAGCACGGCTTGCAACCCCATGTACCCGCTTACGCTCAGTAGGAATATATTTGTATACATTGCCATGGGTTTCTGGAAAACATAAAAATTTAATTAGTTATTTATAAGAATGATTTCGATGACGTTATAAATGAAAGCTTTCTATGTTTTTAACAATTTGCAAGTGGAAGTAGTAGCTGTATAATAGGGTATTTGACACTTATTGCAAAACTAGTTCAATTTGTTTCTAACATAGCCACTTTTCCGTGGTTATTTTATATTCTCAAAATACAGAGGGTAAAAACAGACATAAAAAAATATTGATTTATTTAATTTTGAATTCCCGCGATAACGCTGTCCGCCATGATGGGATGTATGTGACGTCACTAATCGCAAAAGAAACCATGAATTCTAGTTTTACTATCCTTTTCATTACATTCTTTAGATTCAAAAATGGTTTTAAAGATCAACTTTAATTAAAAAAACCCTTCTAAACTTAAAATAATAACTAATTTAAAAATATGATCATTTTACACCACCTTCATCATTGTTTGTTTTGAAGTTAGTGATGTCACAGACAGCATAATGGCAGACAGCATTTAGGATCACATAGATTAAAAAAATTTAAAATTGAAATTATAAATTGATTTTGTAATTGAAGACATAGTGGAGGAAGCGAATTACTAACATTTTACGACCTTTAAGTCTATCTAGCTACACATCAAAGGTACGAGCAGACCTGGGCGTAGCGTGCCGGGGCGGGTCTCAGCGGAAAAATCCGCCTCTATACAAATTGCTTGGAAGCGGATGCGGCTATCGCACACTTTGACGGAGCGTCAAGGTGTGCATCCTATCCTCATCGCGGTGGATTTTTACGCGACGGATTTCCGTCAATGCGACGCATTTGTATATTTACGTGCATTTGTATATTTTATGTACGCATACATTTTTTATGTTATTTAAGGGGCAAGGGAGTAGACGGTTAACCTAATAGAAAGCAACTACCGTCACGCATGGACACTCGTAGCATCCGAAGAGTAGCATGTGCATTGCCGGACTTTTTATGAAAGAATAGGGAATGGTCAGTGGTGGCACAGGATTATTCCAATGAGTGTACAGCGAGGTATTCAGCCACAGTGTAAAAGACCGACAGAACAACGTCTGTCGGGTTTAATTGTACTAATAATTAAATTTTTCATTTGTAAAACGGATTTTTGTACTAACAAGACATCCAAGTTCATATAACAAGCAACGAACTGTTTTTCAGCCAGTATAGAGCGCCCTCGCCTGGGAGAGAATAGAGATTAGGGAAGTTGGGCCACAGATAAACTTATTTACTGGTAGAAACACAGCACAACGCCGTTTTACACCAGTTTTGTGTGAGGCCGTCGTAACTTTGGCTCATTTGTGCCGAAGCATGGCTCCCCCACGGCATATATATCATCTTACTATTATTATAAATTCAAAAGTTTTTAAGTTTGTGGATTTGTGAGTTTGTGATTGTGATGTTTGTTACTTCTTTACAACGACTGAACAAATTCGATTAAATTTGGCATGGAGCTAGCTGGTATCTTGAATTAGCACATAGAGTACTTTTTAATCTCGGTTAAGTCACTGGTATCGCCGCGGGGTAAAACTAGTTTTGAATATAAATCAGTTATTACTTTATTATTTTGTTCGTTCTACGTACATATTATGTTACTATTAGTATAGCACACCTTAGCCGCCAGCAGGCTTGTTCCGCCGACACGTATCTTGTAAGTGAAGATAACAACATAGCTTACCGACAAAATGTTGTCGACAAACATCGGCAGCGTCGGCGGCTAAGGTATGTAGCGCGCTTTACAACTGACAAATTGCTCGACAAGCAACGGAATAATTATCTTGAATGATGGTGGGTTGATGAATAAAGCCATAGTAGATAAAGACATGATGACGATTGATATAATTTGCTTAGTAGCGTATACTTTGGATTCTTAAAACAACGCCGAAATCTTATAACGCATATCTTTAAGGAATAAAGAGTTCCATTAGCACCTTGTGAACCTTGGTAGGTATACGTCGGTACAAAATCTTACTTTTTGGTGCTAAGCGATTAGGATACTTATCATGAAACTAAAATCATCTTGATCAAAATCATTTTTCCCTATAAATTTTGAGGTGTTCTGGGGTATAATAGAATCATAATTAATGGCGCCTGGGGTGATTGCAGTAGTGTTGATTATGAATAAATTTTATATTGTAGTAGCATATGCTTTCAGTTCTTAAAACAAGGCCGAAAACCTCAAAGTCATATCTATAAGGAATCATGAGTTCTCTCAGTACCTTTAGAACCATGGTATACCTTGGTACCAAATCTTACTTTTTGGTAACATATACCTGGGACGCTTCTAAGGAAACCAAAATCAC
>JAOTAV010061825.1:0-14632 GCA_026546445.1 Cyclargus thomasi | reverse complement strand
TCGGAGACTACGAACTCGCTATTTTACCTATGACTTGTAGGTTTCTGTCCTTGATAGCCATTTTAGTGTTCCGTTCTACATATCACATTACTACCAGGCCGCATTTTCTTATGGTAGGGGAGCCCAAGCGGGTAATTTTGGATTTACTCGAGCCCGTCAGATAAAGCTAGTGTAGGCTCTCTGCATGTCTCAGGTTATCACGGTATAAAAATCAGAATCCTTAGTTAGGTACTTAAAAAGTTATTTTTAAGTGTCGAAATGTCGTCGAAACTGTCGAATTAAAATAGGGGGTATTAAATATTCGCCAAAGAACACTTCCATATAAAGCACTGATGATTTAAATGCTAGGTAATCCTGTAATAACATAGAACAACAAAGTCTCATATTTTCATAACCAAGCTTCTCAGATATATTATGTCACATTCAACTAAATGCTTAACGCTGTTTTTTCACCAAAACCGTCAACCGGGAACAAGATTATTTAGGCTCGATAAAATGCAGCTTTATGATCTAGGCTATAAGTTTCATTTTCTAGTGACATTTGCTCTGTCGTCAATGTCGTCGCCGTCATTAAAGGCGTAGAGGAAAATGAAGCCTGTAGTCTATGTCATAAAGTAGCATTTTATCCGGCCGAAATAATCTCGTTCTCGGCTGATGGCGTTGGTGGACAAACGGCCTTAGGCCTTGCTGTCTTCCAATAAATATTCGATGTAAACAAATTTTTTTTCAAACCAATTTCTTTTTTATAACCTTAAAATCGCTGTAGTTCGGCTTATCTCAGGTCTGAAATATAAAAAAATGTCTTTTTTTTTTAACGTTTTACCTAATGTACAAAACATACGAGGTTTCCACGACGCTAGAGTTACTATAATAATAACACCCTTACCTTCCCGGCTATTAATTAATATAACTTTTGCAAAATGATCCGGTGAGCTTTGTCGAAAGAATCGGATTCTCCTCCTTCCACAGCGATTCCAAAGCAAATATTTTTATTTTTAGGGTTCCGTACCAAAAGGGTAAAAACGGGACCTTATTACTAAGACTTCGATGTCTGTCCGTTTGTCCGTCTGTCTGTCTCCAGGCTGTATCTCAAGAACGGTAACAGCTAGAGAGTTGAAATTTTCACAGATTATGTATTTCCGTTGCCGCTATAACAACAAATACTAAAAACAAAATAAATCAAATATTTAAAGGTGGCTCTTATACAACAAATATGTTTTCTGCGTTTTCGTACCATAATAAGATGCATAATAATAAAGATAAATACAACGCCTTCTTTTTTAGCGGCGTGCCGAAGTAGGGTGTTTCCTTGAGTTAAAAGTTTTTGATTCCCACCAACTTATTTTTATTTTAAGACTTTGTTTTATAAATTTTTACGTTTTCATAATTTCTTGCTCTGTACTGGTACAGGAACCTTCGTGCGCGAGTCCAACTCGCACTTGGCCGGTTTTTCATCTACTGTAAGACCTAAACAAATACCACAATTACTCTAAATGTCAGTATTTAGGTCACAAACTGACCTAGCTCGCAGCTCCAATAGCGCGGTCTTTCCGGGTTGGAGCCCTGAGATTGTACTTTTACAGTCAGCTGTACACATCCTGTATAAATAGTACTTAGTGATTTTGTAGTAGAGACTGGTGTGTTTATATTAGGTTAAACGTTTGTAAGAATTTTGATCAGGCTTTAAAGGGTTATGGTTAAAAGGCTTAAGAAGTGGAGCCTTATCTAGGTCATGTATTTAGTACGTATTATGTCAAAGGTTGCCTACTCAAGCTTTAAGGTATAAGCTGAGAGCTTCTTAGGGCTCCACTAACACAGTTGTCCTGCTTATGAATTAAGCACTTGGTAGGTCAAAGGTTAAGACCTGTTTTAGCTTTCAGGGCCTACGCTAATTGTTTCATCCAAGCTTGATGTCCAGATTACGGTACCATAAAAGGATGAGTAAGGCTTCATCCATATCAAAATAACTGTTAAAGGCTTCACTTACGATGGTTGACTAGCTCATGTATAATGAAGGATACTGAGAGACAGTTGAGGGACCTACGTGGTTTGTTTGGAAAATGTCGTTTCCATGTTAGCTGTAATCTGTCGGCTGGGTTTGACATAACGCGACCAATTTACTTAGATCTGCAATCTGTCTGTTTCAGCTTCCCAGATTGTACTTAGCACTTGTTAGGTTAGGTAAGGTGGGTTTCATCCAGAACAGGAAGGCTTAAGGGTTTGAGCTTAGTTTACCGTTTACCGTTGTTGTTAAATAAAAAAACGCTCATTTATTAAGAACCTCTTAGGTCTAAGGTTTAAATTAGGGAAATTGATCTGGTTTAGGGGTTTAAGCTGGGGAATCTACTTACGTTTGTTGTCCAGCTGCGCGGGCTCTGTGGCGACATGCTTCAGTCCGGACGCGGCAGACATCTCCCGCTTGCTACAACCGTGCGAGAACCACCATTTTAATTCACCTAGAGACAAAAATTATCTCGTCAATATTTCCCAAAGCCTCGAGCTATCTTAGGTGTAGCTCGTTAACAATAGTGACGTCATATGATTTTTTACCAAGCGTTTCTAGTTACTAAGTTACGTATCTATCATCACTATTACGTTTAATATGGATGAAAATGAATTGTACACGTAGTGGGAGTCGGGTTAGAACCTATGACCTTCTTATTTATAAATATAACAAGTCAGGACTAAATAAAAAGAATGAAAAGTCACCGACAAGTCGTGACTCGTGACTGATGGCTTCATCAACGTTAAAAATGCAATTTCAAACTCATGAAAAGTATGGATGAGTCAGCATATGGATTCAACTATCCATATTATATTTGGCAAACCATAGAGCAAAATTAATCGTTTTAAAGCTCTAGTATAAACTTCAGGCTTAACTATGGTTATCGTACTAATGCATAGAAATAAAATTACTGACTGAGATTCTATGGACAAATTGGTATATTTCCTGCGTTAATCAAAGTTTAGCAAAAATTATTTATAAAAAAAGTCCCTGAGTCTAGAAAAAAAACCTTTCTAGAGTTGCCAAGTATTTTGATACGCCAAATGCGAATGTAGAGGACTTACGCATTTTAAATTAATGAAATTATGATAAAAGGTGTGCATGATATTTCTCATCAAATTTTTCGCGCTATTAACGGACGGTCATCCAGTTATATCTTCGTTATAGCACCATGGAAATAGTTTCGAGAATCGGGCGAGCATTAGGTCATTACTCGTGAGCTCACGTGGACGCGACAGCGCGAATGAGGTCACACGGCCCATCCGTAATACTCTAAAATACATCAAAGTGCTGCACATACTCCATGCAAACCGAGGATCAATACGACTTCCATATTTTATATACGCCGTGTGTACACTGACGAGGCGACGCAAACGTAACGGGATTATGCTCAAAAGCAGCACAAAATTGAAATGTCAAATAGCGTTATACCGCTATACTTTTCAGTGTGAGCAGACTAGACACAATGTAAGGTCCGGTTTACATTTCATTAAGTACAGTAGCGAGTTAATAAAACGGTCAGCTAAAAATTAAGTAGTAAGTATTCATTGACGTTCTAACGTAGGCGAGTTAAGTAATCATAAATTGCTGGTTAGATAACAAGTTAAGTGTCCATAAATTGTTCAATTACTGCCTACAAACTAATTACATTTAATATTTTACTCAACTAAATACCTATTTTATTAAAATTTATAATATGAACTGAATGAATAAATTAAATATTATAATATGAACTGCACTAAACTCAAACGTTGGTGAGTTAAGTTGGCGGGGCACGGGAGACGCGAGAGGGGTGACACTTCGCACTTAACTCGCCAAAAAAATAGGATACTTACAACTTAACTCGATTTTACCGTTCAAACGTCAAAAATAACTAAACTCGCCGATCGCGCAAGTTCGCTCGCTACTGAACTAAATTAAGTGTTAATCGGCACTAAGGTCCTGTTTCACCGCTTACAGATAGTATATATTTATTTGACAGATACAACTTTATTTGACAGATTTTGTATGGAGAATCTGGCAAAAAAGTTGTGGATAGCCTAACAGAAACTTTAACAGTAAGCGGTGAAACAGGTCCTAATATTACGTAAAAATAGTCTTGCAAACGATTAATCACTTTTATTCAAGGATAAAATCTGTTAAGAAACAAAATTCGAAATTGGAATGATTTAGATATCCAATGAGGGTCCAATGTACAACATTAGCAACAGAAAATGAAAAGTATTCATAACAATGCACATCAAACGGTCCGATTGTTCGTGGACGAGGGCCGAACTAAACAAACTTCTAATCTCTAACATCAAAGCAGTCGCACGCCGCAGCGTCGGGTCGCGTCGGGGTGCGTCGGGCCGCGTCGGGTGGTCGACGTGTTATTAACAGGCCCCTGCTACAGAAAAAAGGGGGTCGGCCATGATGTAGTGCGGCTAGATGCGACATCGGGACATTGTTTTTGAGGGCATTTCATTACGTCGAGTTGTGCTTGTATAAGGTTATATGAGTTATATGAGAGGTTGTATCCTCGGTTATTCATGAGAAATTTTAGTGGTTTACGCATCATTGAAATTAAAAAAAAGCACAAACGTTGCTTTATTAATTTTATATATTTAATATATCTGCTATAAAGTTATGTAGACTGTTGTAACTTCTATAATAAAAAAACCAGAACAGTTAAAAAAAGCTCTCTTCACAAAAAGACTCTCAGTAATTAAAAATATGGCGTTTTACGGGCATCATAAACCGTAACGGTCTCTCGCTTCTCTAAATCCGTGTCTTTAGTATCTGAGAAAAAAGGGGGGAGGGTCGGCTAGCCCGCAGGGGGGCGGCAATGGACTGAAGGAGCCCCAATCAATCTTACAAGTCGGGGGGAGAGGTACTTTCGGGGGTCGAAGGGACCGTACCCTCTTACGGTCTGCGAGTGACCCTCGGGAGGGCCCGGCGGAAAAGGTCCGACCTAAACTCTCGGATATTACTATGAACCGAGGGTTTTATGTTTGCGATTAATGTACTATTTACGCTCCGGTTTGCACATATCTAAGACTTAGTATATTCAGCTTTGCGGAATACGAGAGCTTAATTTAACGTCTCGGATCGTTTTGTTAAGCGTGTGCCCGCGACGGGTGGCCGCGTGTCGTGCTTGTTTTATGTATTTTGAAGTACGCTCGCGCGAAGCACGACCCGACAACGTTGTTCTAATAATAAAATGAAACTAGCAACCCGCGCGGGCACCCGTCGCGGGCACACGCTTAACGCAGCGTAAAGTGTAAAGCTTCATTTCTACTGTAACTGTAGGTTTAAGAAAATAAAACGTAACAGGCGTAAACGGTAAACAATTCTCTACACATAGTTCGTAGCACATTCGTAGCGTTTCTGAACTTTCCCGTATCGGCGCTCGCACGCGAAAGAAATGTTCTTTCACGTAGCCCCAGGAGTCCAATATAGAACATTACTTCGACCATTCCAACTTACATTATATTTCTTGCGATAACCGAAAAAACGTATCGCATGAAAAAATTCAAAAAGTGTACCCGCTCGCTTCTCCATCGGGCGTCGTTTTTGTGTCTTGTCTAATACTGTGACGCCCCCCGTACTTGCCCCCCGCCCCGCCCCCCGGCCCGGCGGATGAGACCCCAGTCTCCCCACCCACCCTCGCCTCAAGCGAGAAAAATGAGTTAGAAAAGATGCGGCGCCCGATTATAGCGTAACGCGTCCTTTGTGTGACCGAATCAATCGGTCGGCCGCGAGCGCTCACCGCTCGTCAGGTACGCACCGCCTATAAATCCTGCCGCCCTTGTGGATTGCGAAAAACATTACCAGGCAACTTTCTATCAAGGGCAAAGAGCAAATACGCAAATAAAATTAGAGGTACCAATGTTAGTGAATAGTGACCCTTTTGCTCTAAGTTTCGGACGTACGTAAAATTAGACTTTTAGAACAAATATTTTATTAATAATATGTTTTTGAGTACTTCTGCGTCATCTTGGATATTTCTAGGAAAAAAATTAACTCGTACTACATACTTTAGTTGGGAGTCTGAAAGCACGAAAGCACTTTCAGATTCAAGCTATGAAATTTTAAAACTTACGAGTTAAAACATGAAACAATATTTAAACGTACCTAAAACGTAAAAACATACATTAGTTGCCTAAATCATAACAAGGGTTATCGTCCACAAAGGCGCGCTTGTGGGTCGGACCGACCGCCGGCTTTGCCCGTTTAGTTCGCAAAGTTTAAGCTAGGGTTAAACCCGCCCAATTCCATGTTTATTTTACCTCATATTAGTATAGAAAAATACACATTTTGCGGTGCGAATTTTGCGTATTATGTTAAACAATGTTAAACAAAGTATTGTGCGACGTACACTCGGTCGAATTTGAACAATATTTAACTTTTTATGCTCATATTGCCTTAGAGACCGAGTTGGTTATTGTGAATATGTATTTTGTTTTAAACTGTTCCTGTAAAAAATACATGTGGACACGTTGAACGCGAAAAATCATACTAAAATTTTATATTCATGGAAATTTGTTTGGATGTTTGTCGGTCAAAAACTACTGAACGGATTTTCATACGTAATATGTGGCATATACAGGAAACTTAGATAATATGATTCTTTTTATTTCGGTTTAAAGTGACCGATTGCGCGCGTGTAAAATATATAGAAATTTTATCAAAAATACTCAGTTACGTCTAGTCTCTTTAGTCTTCTTAAGTGTTGTACTTATAAGGAATAAGTTGAATATAATATTTTTTTAACGAAAATAAAATCTTTTACTGTCTGCAGTTTGTACTTACAACACAAAGTCGACGAAAATTAATGTGTTTCAAGTTCCCAGTATTACTAGGACTTGGTATAAAACCGGCCCGTCTTGATATGTTGCCAAGTCTAGAGGAAAGTAACTGAAGGGTTAGATCCCCACGCACGAGATAAATAAGCCGGTAACAAGTAAAATATTGCCGTATGCAATATTGTGAGGCAAAATTTCATAAGACACGTTTAAAACATAAGTTGTTTGTTTTTATTAACCCTAATGCACTAAGCCCCTCGATAGTAATATCAATTTGAAGTAACTTCACACAAAGCTTCATATAAAATGTTAATATTTTGTTTGTTATTCGTGCCAAGTTATTTTAATCCGAAAATATACTAATAATGTTTAGGTGAAACATAAAGAAAAAGTTTTTCTTTTCGTGACTTTTATAAGAGGGCACTTAGTCGATTACACAATCTATATCTTTATAAGTGTGTTTTGTGTTTGTTTGTATTTTTAACTACCTACCTGTAGCAACTTTGTTTAAGTTTATTATATTCGCCAAAATTCAGTCTGATTTTTCAAATACATAGAGCATTTGAAAATTCGAGTCTGAATTTTTGTTGAAAAATGTAGATGTTTTTGTTAGGCATGTAATGGAGGCCGCCTGGAGGCCCTAGATTAAAATATAAACCCGAGCTGGGTTTATTTTATTTAATTATTGAAACGACGTGTTATTTTTTTGACATTTCAAAAACATTAAAATCGTCACAGTTAGGTACTGCGACCTTTTAGAGTGAAGATTCTTAAAAATTATGAACTCTAAATAAACTAAAGTTCTTAAAACTTAAACTTAAGTATAATATTTAAGATCCACAATCCAGAGCGTCGCATAAAATTGGGAGCTTGGAAAAGATGTAAAACTCTATGGTTATAAACTACAGCTAAAATCCGAACGCTCGAGAGCAGTTTTAGAAATAGACGTTGATTTTCGATTCGACTCTCCGGCACCCGAGACTTTTTCAATTCTACTCCAATACCATTCAATCTACACCTGGTGATAATTGTTGTAAGGTGGTCTAATATCCTGTCAAAACTAAACTACCACCTACCTTGTTTTCGGTTTCAAGTGATTCGGCGTACAGGCTCCTCATGTGCTTGAGATATGCGGTGGTGATGGGCACGCTGAAGTCCACCTCCTCGCCGTACTGAGAGCCGTCCGGCTTCCATGGCCGCGGGTACCTCCCGTACAACGACGAACAGTCTATGGTGGACGGCAGCAGCTTTTTCCTGGGCGGTGACCTCGACTTCGGCGGGTCCTTCGACGTTAGATTCGCAACGTCGAGGGGGTTGTACTTTTTCTCCTTCTTAATCTCAGTCTTTTCGGGCTCCTTCTCCTCTGAACTCCTGGTGACTTCGCTCGGTGTCTCTTCTTTGATCGGTTCCTCCTGCGTGCTCGGCGGGGCTGGGGGACTCTCCGGTCGGACGTCTTCCACGTCTATGACGCTGTCGTCCTTGTCTATCTCCGGATCCGTCCGCACCGGCTCCTCTTCCCGAAAGGGTTCCGATGAGCTGCTGTTGTAGAGGTTGTTAGGCTCGAAGCCGTTTACTTTCTTCGACGTGAGTTCGATGTAGGTCGGCTCGTCCTCGTCGGCTGGTTTGGGACTCTCGACCTTCTTGAGCGGTTGGAGGTCAGTGTAGTCGAATTTAGGGTCGAAGGAGTAGTTCTGGGCGGCGTCAATTTCGGACTCCCAGTTCCTGGTGTACTCAGGCGGACAGTGGGGGATGAAGGGGAGGTATGTGGGGTGCCTGGTCGGTGACGGTGAGGGTGTGGGCAGCGGCGGTGGTGAGGCACTACGCGGCCGCCGCGCGCACTCCGCACAACCAGTCAGGAACCGAGTGACCGCTTCCCGCGGCAGAAACGCGTACGTCTCCGTTATCTACAACAGTTACAAGAGCTTATTCCAACTTATGAAATACGTCAAACGTCAATTAATGGTTTTTCTCCCTGTCTTTGGACAATAAACAGTAGAAACTAGTCTATATAATAAGTTAGCTTTGTAACTTGTTATAGTAGTTCTATAATTTAAAGTAAATAAATTATAATTTATGATTGCCATAAATTACCTAAATCAACAAAACCGAGATCTAGGAACATTAGGGCCAAAGCAAACATTATAATAGGAAAGCCATCTGTCGATTGAACTTTGAACTAATGTGAAACACACGCTACTTAAATAACGTGTACGCGCAAACTCTGCAAACCTTATCGCAAAGTAGTCCTAGCTGACACAATAGATGGCGCTTATACATGTTGCAAAAAGCGATCCGAAAACTTTTCAAAAGGTAGGGCTTTGTTTACTAGAACAAATTTTACTTACAGTTCTGTACGTTCTTTTTTGTCCAGCGTGCTTGCCAGGTCTTCCTTCAAGTTCAACGTGTACTGTGTAAATTATATCGAAGAAGTTTTCTACGATTGCTACTTTTCTATAAACTGGCTCTTGATTCGGTGCATTCTGTAACAAAACAAAATTTGATTTCAGTAAAACAACGCCCTCTAGTATCGAGTAGCAGAAGCTTCTTGTGCCGTTGTAGGAAAAATAACTATTGCGTCAACCGCTAGATGGCAGTACACTACCTTAACATTGAGTTTTAAAAGTTGAAGTAAAATGCAAGTCGATAATAATACAATTTTATAATTTATATAATAATGTAGTCCTGGTCTAGCTAAAGAAACATTAAACAGATTTATAGATTTTTATTTATTTAGATTCACTAACTTAACATTATTTGGTACATTACAAAGAAAAGTAAAGGTAAAATGATCTCCAATGACATGTGAAATACAGCACAGTTTAGCGACAGATTACTAATGAAAATAA
This sequence comes from Cyclargus thomasi, assembly GCA_026546445.1. NCBI lineage: Eukaryota > Metazoa > Arthropoda > Insecta > Lepidoptera > Lycaenidae > Cyclargus > Cyclargus thomasi. Next base: position 4,997 of record JAOTAV010061825.1, on the reverse strand, counting down.
GGTGAGACGTGAAATTACATTTCAAATTAACGGTTGGTAATATATACAAGACAAAACAAAACAAAAATAGTGCTTATTATATGAATAAAAACGAATAGCTGAACTTAACAATGTTTAAACATGTTGAAAAGGGTTAAAAGTAGTTCACAGATAAATTATAATTCCTAGTCTGATGATCTAAATTATAATTTATCAAGCTCTATGAATCTGGTTAATTTTTTTTTAACTACACGGGGACTACATATTATATAAATTATAGTGCATGTGGCAGTCTTAGACTACAAATAATAAAAAAATTATATATGCAGCCTAACATAGACTCTCCTCATTTTGAAGTCGTTAAAAAAATATCAAAAATATCCATTTTACTCCAAGTCAGAATATTACAATCAAGGAATAGATACACAATCAATAGGAATCACAATCAAAAAAATATTATTTAAATACTTTTTTAAGACCAAATAAACCGTAGGAGATTTTTCCAACCCTTCTATTTGATTTTAATTAGTAAATATATTTTCATCCTGACGTTTGTTTTTTTTTAATATATACACGATAGCAGAGTAAAACATTCGTCGAAATTCATGTAAAGTGCTCTGAAAGCGACGAAACATGGGTATCATCAGAGATGCTTATCCGGCGCCCGACGCGGCGCTGGCGGGCGCGGGGCGGTCGCGGAGCGGGGCGGTCGAGGCGCGGGGCTATGCGGGGCGGTGGAGGTGCGGCGCGGGGCGGGGCGCGGCGGTCGCAAGTGGCCCGGGGCCGCGACTAATGGCACCGGCAATTACACATAGCTAGGGATGCCGCTACTGTGTAATTATGAGTTGATTTTTTTTTCTACTTTCCGGTTTCACCCCGAAACCGTCGATGTCACAACTTTGATATTTTGTAGTTTTTATAGTCTTTACCATGTCTCTACCACACTAGATCGTTTTCTAGGATATTAAACATCTTGCTTTATTTTAAACTCGTTTATTATTTCGCGTATTAAACCGAATTCTAAAATATGAGCCACATTGAAATAAACGCCCACCCAAACCTCCCGGGCATAAACTCAAGAATAACCATAATCCGAGCCCAAATTCCTTACAAAAAATAAAACGTAACGTTTACAACCCTAGGGCGTCCAATTAGAGCGCGGCGCGCCCGCCACCGCCGCGACTCCGCGCCACTTAATAAAAATAAATTGTGCAAAATATCACCTCCGTAGAAATTCGGATCTCCCCGATCTCAGTTATTGTCCCGCCGCACCGCGTGTTTTAAAACAGAAGTGTTTATTGTCTGACTAAAGTTTTGTGTTGAAGTACGACGGAGTACGAGACGTTATGTGTTGGGGGTAAAGTTTAAATACTGTTATGTAATATGCACGGGAAGGTCTAAACACATGATAATGCGAATGCAACATGAAAGACGTACGTAACATTTTCAAGGTTCAGAAATTTCGTATAGACTGCAATTTGTTAACAGCTAAGGTCCTCTGTCCTACTCTATCTAGGAGGTGGGGTAGTACCTAAGCAACCCAATATTAGTATTAGTAAAGTATTTGGTCTATGGTATCAGAGATAGTTTAGATAGGTACTATAATATTTCCGTAGGATGCTGAAAATGCCCACAGATTTTTAGTGAACTTTAAATTTTGATGAAAAAATAACCAATTATCATAATTATTTATTATTCATAACTTAACTCCATTGATAATATTAATTCTTAGAAGTTCTCAGAAACAAAACTGAGAACTCAGTCAATATGAAATTGACAGAGTTCTCAGTTTTGTTTCTATCAGGAGTCTAGCCCACCTCTGAGTTCCGAGTTCCGACTACCCCGGTACCTTAACCCGATGACAGAATCAGTCGCATAGTTTGAGGAAATATCTTAATATTTCCTCAAACTGAACTACTTGTAGTCTGGAGACTGGAGAGCCTTCGAGAGTTACAAAGTTTTAGTCGCGGAATAAGGACGTTCTCATACCGTCGCCTCTAAAAAGATCACTAAGCAATAATGCTAAGAGCAATTCATTTTGTCATTTTTCTTGCAAATAACTACTCATTGCCAATGTTTCACAATCGATTCAAAATTGATTTTGAAGTGGCTTTTTTTATTAAAACTATTAGATTTTTAAACAGAATGTACTTAAACGTGTTTCAGAGCAATTCCTTTGCAATATTGCTATTACGACCATTTTGGGCCCTTTGATGATTTTTTATGGATATTAGATTTATGGATTACATGCGTAATTAAAATAAGAAGTTTCCTTACATCGTTTCAGTCGAGTTCTTTCAGTAGTTTTGGCGTGATTCAAAGACAAACATCTGAACGAACTATTTTTTACATAAGTGTGATGACGCAACCACGAGCTACCAGTTACCACATAGCATTAACGGGTTGGGTCTAAGTCAGAATCATCTCTGTTAAGCCAAAACATTTGACAGCACAGATTATTTTCTTATAATGTACAATCAGAGAAGTTGAAAGAGATACAGATCGTGGATCTAAGTAATTTAGTCGCGTTATGTCAAACACAGCCGACAGATCACGACTTATATGGAATTGACATATTCCGACCAAATGACGTAGGTCCGTCAATTGGCTCTCCTTCAATTTCCCCCATTATACCTAATTTATAGAGTCATCATAACAGCTGGTACTGTTGGAGGCTGGATCCTTTACTCGAACATTGAGGACTATAGCGAGAAATCCTCAATCCTAAGTCCTAAGTCTTTTAGTTACACTTCATAACGTCGCGGTCAGTTTGAACCACATTGTTATATACATATACCATCAGTATGTAACTCGCACGGCAACTAACATTAACAAGGTCTGTTGAATCGATGGGTCGTTTTTTACCGACCATAAATCAGAAGTCGCTGGGAGCGAGGAATCATCACAATATCGTCATTAAATAGAGATGTAGGCGGCGGTATCGACGTTTCTGGCTGGCCGCGTCGATAATGATCCGGCCGCGCCGCGCCGCGTCCGCGTCGTGTCGGCAATCCCTCGCTAGAACTCCCACTCGCACGCTAGGGATGCTATTTTTTAATTCGGAGTATCGACCGTCGATAGTTCTTTATTTATGGCTGCTACATACAGCAGTCCTAATAAATTCAATAAGATATGGCGCGGCGCGGCGTATGAGTTCTGTAGTTCTGTCGTCGTCGCTTCGCTAATTTAATTGAAAAAAGTTGTAAGTTTCGTTAGATGGCAATTGTCATCGTGTGAAGTTCCCAGTACTTAGCTACACCTCTACTTGCTAGTACACTGCCCGGCAATAAAGATTGCACATCGACCTTTGGAAAGAGCCAATCGGCTGCGTAGAGCGTTGTCTCTGTCGCACGAAATACACGCAGTCCGGTATCTATTAGCAGCTGTTATTACGACTTGGTTATTTGTATAATTCTTCTTATTCTTTGTATAACATACATTTGTATAAGTGATCGCTTTTAATTTGGGTTAAGAATAAATTGTACCATGGCTTCTTTTACTAGGGATATCACAGTACAATTATTTTTATTACAAATTAGTTAAATTGGGTTATTAGCTTCTTATAGATATTTTGAGCTCCATTGCATTTGGACAACGACCGACAAAACGTCACATACGTAATGTGCGCCAGAGAAGCTCTATGAAGCAGACATTAGCCGATTGTCTCTTTCCAAAGGCTAATGCGCAATCTTTATTATTACTCTTTATCAAGTTCACTAAGGCACCGACTGTCAGCGAATGAAATTTCATGATTCATGAAGCAACAAATTTGTATTTTTATAAAAAAAAACTTTATAAGCTAAGTAACTAGTACGGATAGAAGTGGGCTAAACAGGCATTTACCTTTTCACTGCGGTCGCTTCATGAATAATGTAGCACTTAAAGAATTGTACTTATAAGTAACAACTTACAGTATAACATAAAACAAAGACGCTTTTGCAATCAACTGCCAATTTAATCAATTTAGTTCCTCCTTGTAGAGATTACTGATTTCTGATTAGTCAAGTCAACTCTAGTTTTAAATTTAAATAAAAGAAGAAAAAAGTATCGATATCGATGAAAATAAGGCTGTCTGCGGTCGGTCCTAGCACCGCTTGCCGTGCATTAATCAGCCGTCGGTCCCGCCGCGTGCCAGCGATCCCCGACGACCCGTCGACAACACTAGGGCTGCCAACGAACCGACAACGGCCAGGGTTGCCAACGGTCGACTAGGACGGGCAACGATCGCAGGGCTGCCAATGAGGCGTATAAAACTTTACCGAACTTCCTTACAGCGATAAGTCTCTGTCTGCAACTGAATTGATTCCGATTTCTGGTTTCTCGGACTTACAAATTGCTAAAGCAGATAGGTCCATATTTTACTTTAAAAAAGAGCCAACTGAGACTTTCAGAGACGAAATGGTACTTCATAAATCGTAGAAGGTGATAAAAATGTAGCCGGGCAGCCCTAGAGCATAGCGCCCTGATCCCAACATCCGGCGACTCTTGTTGACAAGTGGCCCTCGTCTCCCTGCCCGGCGCCCTGCCCCTGCCCCCTGCGCCCCTGGTACCCGGGCGTCTCATTACCACCTCGTTCATTACCGATATTATTTGCAGGTCATAATTAAACTTTATAGTATCGGCATCCGTCGGAACTGTATTGCACGGGAATTATAAAAATATTTAACTATAGATAATTAAAGGCGTAATTGGGAATTACGAATGTGTTTAAATAATGTATAATCCTTTTTCCTCTTGTAGGTTTCATCAACCGCAGAACGCATTATGTATAAAATTATAGCTCTACAGTACATAATAATTAGTATGTATTGATAACAGTAGCAGATTATATAATTGTAAATATGCAGTGATAAATCGAAACTAAACCATCCCAACCTCTATCCTGATTCCTGTGTGCTTCTTAACTTCTAATGTAAAAATGTAATGGTAAATTGTAACTAGACCATCCCAACCTCTATCCTGATTCCTGTGTGCTTCTTAACTTCTAATGTAAAAATGTAATGGTAAATTGTAACTAG
>JAOTAV010061804.1:0-14635 GCA_026546445.1 Cyclargus thomasi | reverse complement strand
TAATTAAAATTATTAGCCTATGTTTATTGATCATATTATCGTCAAATACTAATCCTTATCCAAATAAACTATTTATTAATCATCTTCTTATTTTATTCCAATCGGACAATCCATTCAAAAGATATTACGAATTTAAAATTGTAATTGGTATTAAAAAAAGAACCATTTTTGGAAGTCGGTTAATGAAGGATGGCCGCCATTTTTTTTTTCAGAGAGCTTAAAAAATAAATGTCCACCCGGGGCGGATCGCTGGTAAAAAATTAAACATTACATTATTATAGATGTCAAATCTTATTTCAAAATACATAAAAAAATAATTCAGAAACTTCATTCCGCTCAGCGTGTCCTATTATTTTCTATTTTAACGACAAATTTGAACAAAGTTCATAGATAATTTGTGTAGTAAAATATTAGAGCATCACACTAGAGTTACAAAGCGCAGTTGAGTATAGTTGGAACATCACTTAACGTGTTTTTGGTTTATCGTAAAGGGTGTTGTTTTACATTTAGCCGAAAAGCAGAGCGGGTCCACTAATTTTGCTCGCTAATCCCGAAACCCGTCCTGTTATTTGTCAAGGGTGTTTATTTTATATTATATAGTTTCGTTTAATACTAGGTAATCTCTTAAAAGCATACCTTGTTTAACATTCAGATAATGGGTCAGCAATAATAATATTATTTTGGCGCGGTCGCCTTTTAATAAAATACGTTACCGTAAAATCTTCATTAGTCTTATGTCAAAATTTCCATTCGATCGACAGCGTATTTGTTCTTTGTCGATACACAACTTCGGAGTATTCGTAAGACCGTTTGTCCACCGCACGCCGTCACCGTTAACGAGTTTTCGGCCCGATAGAATGCCACTGTATGACATTGATAATATAATAATAAGTCTCATTTTTCCTTACGCCAATACAGAGCAGTGAGACATCGGCACTAGACCAATGTCAGTAGAAAATTGAACCTATAGCCTAGATGATAAAGTGGCATTTTATGGGTCCATAATAATCTCGTTGACAATGTCGGCGTGTGGTGGACAAACGACCTCAAGATTGTTTGGTAAATGCATTAGAATTTAAAATAACTTTCCTCACTCCTTTCTTTGTTACATGTAAATATACAAGCTTCTTGGAAACCTAAACCTTCCGTCAGGGATTGAACAATAAGTCTCGACTCTCGAGTATCGGGAGATTTTTTTCAAATAATCTCTTTATGAAACGAAACATCGGGCCCCCCTGTGTTCCTCGGTAAGCGATTCTCGCCCCTATTCTGACGCTTTAAAGGACCATTATTATTAAACAAGGAAACAATATGGCGGTATTACCATAATTTCATAACGAAGGGTGGCTTTTCTAATATAACACGTATTTTGATTTTTTTATAGCATCACCAACAAAGAGGATTCATATTTCGCATTGTTAGGAATAAATAACCCCAAAGTAATGGCGGATTATGCCTTGAACAAACTTAATAAATGTGATAAATATTATTTTAATGAAATCTGGACGTAGGGGCCAGGCTATAAAAGGACTTGATGTTTTTATCGAGGGAAAGGACTAGTCGAACGTGCATTGACAGATCTGGGATTTATTTAGGTTCTTTTATTATGACGGTTGACTGTGAACGAGGTTTGTGACTCAGTAATTGTTTTGAGCTTAGTAACTTATTTGTTTATTTTTTTTACATAAATGTCTTCTAACCGTAGATTTATAAGCAAAAAAAGTTTTGGTGATAAGTTTGATTAGAATTGTTGAATTAATTTTTTTGAAAAAAATTGTTTAATTGAAACCGACCCAAAGAAAGGGGTCTGTCATAAGTTTGACTATGTATCTATGGCATCATCGGTCGCTAACAAATTAAGCGTTTTCAACTCAGGTTTCCATTTTATTTGTCTCAAAAATTAATCTACTATATAAAAATAAGTCGGGTTTTCCTTCCTGACGATATAACTCCAGAACACACAAACCAATATCTACGGTTTTGCATTCGCTGTAATGGTCTCTGGCTCCACGAGGTTTGTAGCAAAAAAAAAAAGTCAGGAAAAATTTCAAGAGAAAAGTTACCACGCGGACGGAGTCGCGGGCAACAGCTAGTATGTGATATAATGTCTGCGAGGGTTCTAAATGACGAAAATCAGTTTAAAAATTGTGGGGTTTCAGTGGGAGAGAAAAAATAATTGAAAAATTTGAATTAAAAAATCTTTATTGTTTTCTCCCACATTACAATTTTTACAGCAAATATAAGTTACAAAATAATACAGCAGGAGACTGGTGCCCTAAGGTTGCCCTGTTGGTGACCCTTAACACCAGGCCTTCCTCCCCCTTCCTAAGTTTCCTTTACAAGCAATAAGTAAAACAATTTAATGTAGATTATGACAATAAGAAATTTGATCTTTAATTACAACCAAGATAGGTTTTAATGCTGTGTGTGTGTGTTTGTATGGCCTAGCCAATGTTTGAGAATTTTTTAATCTTGTTGTGCATTGCCATATTACAAGTAGATATAAATAGAATATAATGTCAAGAAAATAAACACAGTAACCTGATCGGGAGCGAAAATAAAAAGCAATAAGTACAGGCGAGGAACTGGTCTACCGATTTCATACAGAAATTCTTTGTCAATGACAAAACTTTACCTCAACACGTTTAGGGTTCCGCAATCTTAAAATTTTGTATCTTATTTTGCGTCAGGAGGGTTATTTTTTTTGGAAATATGTCTGTATGTATGTATGTTGCATGTACGTGTGTAATTGTTTGGCATGCTCCTAACGGCTTGATGGATTTTGGCTTGAGATTCGTATTTACTTTGAGTGACACGAGACAAAAAAAAATAGTGGATTTTTGGTGCCAAATTCGAATATTGCATTGTTTAAATCACGACGGTTCCCCGAATCGGGTTTTCTGTTTTTAAACATTTAGATTGTTTCTGTTACATTTTCATTATTTTTTTTTAATTTGTGATGCGTTATTTTGTTGTAAAGTTGCAGGCTAACTACTAAAGCCGAGAATTTAGTAAGTAAAGGCCTAGTGTAAAGACAATACGCCTTCGCTTGAACTAAATTATGACACAGTTTGTACTAGATTTGACAAGTAAGCAATAATGCTTTATTTTTAGCTGTCACAGCGTTAGACTTTTTCTGCAAGGATCTATTTAAATACATATTGATGACCTCTGTGGCGCAGTTAAATCTCTTTTTTTAAATAGTTATTAAGTCTAGGCAACACAAATTATACTTTTTATTCCGGGAAAAAGTACAGTTCCCGTATTGCGGGCATCAACTAGTTAGACTACGGAACCCCTGAGCGTACACTCATCACACGCTTACCGGTTTTATTTCAAAATAATGCGCTCGACGGACAATAGTGGTGACATCAATACTATCTGATACGTAATCTGAGAACTGATCAATCTTCAATTGGACGCAGATGTGAAGAGATTCCTGATGGATTATAGAGAGATAATGACGGACATGTGGTTAATTAAGAGATAATTTTGTGTTACAGATGACTTAGTTATATGATAAGAGTAAATTAGATTTTGGACTTTTGAAGAAAGGAGTTGGAAAAGAAACGGTATAGCTAACATTTCGAGGAACTCCCTTTTCGGACCGGGAAAATGATTTTCAAATAAGAAATGTTCATTCACGCCACTTTTTTAAAACTGGCGTGAAACGGCGTTGTGCTGTGTTTCGTTCAGTGAGTGAGTTTACCGGTGACCCAACTTCCCTGATCCATTATCCTTATTTCCATTCTCTCATAAAGGTCGGCAACGCACTTGCGATTCTTCGGATATCACCGGTGTCCATGGGCGATGGCAGTTGCTTACCATCATACAAATCGTCTGCTCGTTTGCCCTCTAAATATCATAAAAAATTATATAATACATATTATAATAACGTATGAACTAGGTGAGTACCAAAATGTATAGAAATTTAAATGTGTATTGATTCTAATTTTGAAAAATATATGTAACCTGCTTCTTCAACTCATTTTTTCATTTGTGAATGATTTATAGAAGGTTGCCCAATGCGACCACGGTTTAAATTGTGTAGTAGCCGGTCTGGCTACAGAAAGTCTTACATTTTTAAATTTCCCGAACAGCAGCTTGGTACCGTTGGTAAACGGGCGGTCGTGGGTTCAAATCCCGCCGACGGAGCAATTTTTCGCCGTTTCTGTGACTTGGATGTGTTAGTATGTATCTAGTAAAGTATTAAATATATTTCCGTTGTCTGGTACCTGTAAAACAATTACCACGGGGCGTATTTTTTCATTTGTGAATGATTTATAAAGGGTTGTCCAATGCAACCACTGTTTGAATAGTGTAGTAGCCGGCCTGGCTACAGAGAGTCTTACATTTTTAAATTTCCCGAACAGCAGCTTCCTCGAAAATAGGCATGACAATACTCTCAAAATACGTTTGGCTCAGTCCAGACGAAGCACATAATATGATGTTTAGGGGGCAAGCAAGCAGACGTATTACCTGATGGAAAGCTACTGCCGTCGCCCATGGACACTCGTGGCATTCAAAGAGTCGAAAGTGCGTTGCTGGCCTTTATGAGGGAATTGGGAATAGGGATAGAGGGATTAGGGGAGGTGGGCGACCGGTAAACTCACCTACTGAACGAAACACAGCACTACACCGTTTCACGCCAGTTTTCGGTAAGGCCGTGGTATCACTTCGGTTGATTTGGTAGATATTCGGTCGGTCACGCCAATTGATTTTTGATGAAACCGATTTTTGATGGAAAAACGCCCTCAACAAGCAACCAATGGACTTGATTTTTGGCACAGATTTAGTTGAATAGATAAAGAACTTTGTCAAGGTCATGTGCCTAGTTAAGTTGCACAGGCTATATATATTATGGTATTCTACTTTTAGTCTATTAGCATAAGTTGATTATAGTAAGATATTTTTTTCATGTTGTACATACATGACCAATTTTTACAAAGCTTTCACTAATTATATGGTTTTCTGGAAGTAATCTTTTATAAATTTATAATTATAAATAAGTACTCCACTGTATTAATCTAATATTTAACAATGACTCCTAAAATTTGTGCTTACAGAATAAATAAATAAATAAATAAATAAAAAATAAATAAATAATAGAAAACCTCCAGATTGTTTGAGATGTTGTCCTCCAGATAAATTCAGGCATAGAAGTTATGACAACGTCGCGGCTCTCAATGAATGCAGCCGCAAAACACCTTGGTTTAATTATAAAGGCTATCAAGGCTTTATGTGAGCCTAACAACAATCTGGATCCATTTAGCCAAATAATTTAGATCCAGTCTCACGCTTTCGTATTGGGAAGTGTATGAAAAGGGTTACTTAAGTAACCCTTTTCATATACGCTCGTCAACTCTGTTAGACAAAAAGTTAATTTATTTATTACTATATATTTTTATTTAACCTAGATAATACTGTTTCAGTGCTTATATTTTTTTTAATCATGAGTTTTAAACGTCACGTGTTCATGAAAATAAAGGTGCTTCACAATATGCCGTGATGGTCCACTACAGAGCATCGCCGTGGTAGGTAGATAAAGCTCACTCTTGCCGTGGGAGAGCCATGCTTCTCCACGAATGGGCCGGCTCGACCGAAGTGATACCACAGCCTCACTGAAAACTCGCGTGAAATGGCGTTGTGCTGTGTTTCGATCAGTGAGTGATATTACCGGTGGCCCAACTTCCCTAATCTCCCAATCCCTATACCCAATATTACCCATTTCCTGTTCCCTAATAAAAGGCCGGCAACGCACTTGCGACTCTTCGGATATAACGTACGTCCATGGGCGACGGCAGCATCTCAAAATTTTTGATCATGCTCTTAAAGGACTAAGTGCTGACTATAATTACAAGCTTAGATCACTTAAAAAAAATAAACATGTGAGGCGGCTGTGCGACGTGATTTTTACGTAGTGAAAAAAAATGCGAATTCAATGGCTCAGAACAGGGATTTCAGGGGGGTTATTATGACCTCTTATTTTCAGCCAGTTAGCAGTCACGTGACACTAAATACGTGAAGTTCCACGTTCCCCAATGCCAGCAATGTGTTTTAAATCCATTCATAGATAACTAGTATTAATTCAGTCAGAATAATGAGACGTTGTAATACGTAAAACGAACAAGGCAATCGTTGGCCGTATATTGAATTGCCTGGAACCATGCAGGTTTGTAAATGTCATAATTCCCCCCTGGATGGTATATCATCACTATCAAAACGTAAAAGTTTATAAAATAGTACTCTAGTTTTTACCCGACTGCGCTAGAACGAGGGTTATGTTTTTCGAGAGTATGTATGTATAATCGTTTCGCACTCTCTGCAGACTAAACGGCTTGATGGATCTAAACGTATGAGATATCGTTAGATTCGTCTTGATAGCGCAAGTGAAGTTTAAATTTTTTTTCTGCATATTTAGATAGGCTAGTAGGTTAAGTTAGTTAATGAAGGGCTTTAAATAGCCATTCTAGAAATATACATAACTTGATGTTTAAATTGCAATGGTTCCTGCAGTCGGGTATTCTGTTTTTGGACATTTAGCTTGTCAATCGCGATTTGTATATATTACATGTAATTTTTTTAAATACAGGGTCAATGACCACTACGGTCTAGATTGACCGAAAGCACTATAGTTATTATTAGAAGAAAGACATGCGAACGCAGACTAATTGTAAATCTTCCTAATGTTTGTCATACATACTTTGTTTAACTTATTTTAGGCTTAGGCTGCGTTCCTGAAAATGGGCTTTGTGTTTTTTTTTTTTCAAATTCTCGGATGCATTTTGACTCATTCTGATACCATGAACTACGTAAGTCGCACAATTCAATTCTTTAAACGGTCTCTACCTTCCCTATCATTAGCCGAAGTTGTGTAACAAGGCCACGTGACCGGAACAAGGGAATATGATCCTTGTTTGAGCTTTAATGATCTTATCATTTTTCTATTTTGCCCTGGGGTTAACGACGGCCAAACGATTTTTATCGTGGACGTAACGAGCTCAAGGGGTATGTCCCGCTGGCGCGTGTTCCGAAATATTAGCTAATGTACTGACCAGATCTTGAATCCGACGCCTTATTGGTGCGCTTGTAGAGATGAAAAATACTATAAATGTGAATGTTTATGTGTTCTTCCTTCACACCCTAACGAAGCAGCTTGATTTTTTACTCTGGCAGAAGGGGACGACTTGGAAATGATTTTTTTAAATAGTTTAAATACATTTTATTTTAAGTTCGTATATTTTACATAGAGTTGGAAAGATAGAGAGTAATGTTGGGTACGAGATTTTCGAATCCCACGCTAGTGAAGCTATGGGCCAAACCTAAATGATTATTAACCTTGAATCCCCTTATTCATTACAATATTTAAACAGTGCTTAACTAATCGAAATTAGCTGTCCCTTTCCGTAGCATGACTTTTTCAATATTCCAGAAAAGAACTGCGAATCTCGATTAGTTAAACACCGTTTAAATATTATGAATAAGTGGGGTAGTACCCGAAATACTATTCAAAAGAAACATTACAAATCAAAAACTCGTTTACGTTGTTTGAACCAACATCTTTTGTCTCGAAATAGAGCAAGTAATTAAAAGGTTTCTGCTTAGGCTGTACGGTTGTATGGGATAGATAATTTTAATCGATACCAAAAAGTCAGTCACGTGCGAAATGGGGTGCATTGTTACAAGCCCTTATTTAATGAGATACGATCACAAGTCATACGCGGCAGCGATTTTAATGTTATGTCAAGATATTTATATTTTTAATTTTTTTAAAAGGCATTGCCCATACTGAATTTTTTTAAAAGACATTGCCCATACTGAATTTTTTTAAAAGGCATTGCCCATACTGAATTTTCACACCGCTATATTTATTTCATGCACTATCAAGTTTCAGTATCACTAGCGTCAAAATTATGAACGTTACAAGTAATTTCTCGACACATTTGACCTCGTTAAAATCGTTATTATTATTCTGATTAAAAAATTAGATTACTGTCTTAAAATCATAGTAATAATTTATCAATGAAACTTCTTAGTATTTTTATTTGTTGTTAGAAATAAAAAATATATTTAGCTGTAGGATTAACAAGATCACGGTCAATTTTCTTTCGTGTTATATGCAGCCTCAACATGATGAACGACCAGAGGAGTCATTACTGTTTTATTGTACTACATAATAAAATATTCAGTTGTAGGTTTGGCAAGAAGAATAGGCTAGTCGAATATTTTTTATTATTATTGGTTGTAAAAGACGTCCCAAAAATAGAAATATCGGTGAACAAATGACGCTGATAGCTCAAATTGTCTTAAAGATATGGCAGTTTCAAAATCACATAAAATCAACCTTCCCAAAAGGCTCCATACAAAACGATACCTAGTTATGACGTCACCTCTAGGTAGTTTGTACGCACCGCGGGAAGACTCTGTTCAATAACTATGGTAAATATTGCTTTCATGATAGTGGTTTAATAACAAAAGTTGTTGTTAATTACCTAATTTATCGAATAGTATATAAATAATAAAAAATGTAGTATGAAAAAAATTGACTTGCCTGTCCGACTTTGAAGGCTTATCACGAAAAATGTTTAAAAGTTATTAAGCTGAGATTAAGGAGATACTTATTTTTCTACCATTATATCTCAATTTTATTAAAAAAAATTACCAAACTTTTGACCTTGTGACCTATTATAAACGATCAATGTCGTTAGTTGTCTTTCGAATAAATTAAAATCTCTTTCCGCTTCAGCTCAAAACTCGCTCTCGTTCGTTAGACAAAAGTCAGCCGCACGGAAGAAGAATCCCCTATAAAGGCTCACCACTCCAAACTTATAATAATACGAATTCCCGTGGATCAATTGCATTATTTTTGTAAGGCATGCACTCACGTGGATATAATGTGTTACAAATACACACAATACTTTTGTAAAGCATTGTAAAGTATTGTAATGAAAAAGATCAAGATTGTAATATGACTTAGTAACTTATTGTAACATTTGGAACAAAATTGGGGTAGAACCGTTACACTGGCCTACTAAGCTAAAGATGAAATGATTAGAAAAGACATTGGCAAACTTTAAAGCCAGACTAGGTCTTGCCTATGTCCACGTGAAAATTTATAAATTATCCCGTTTTTACATTATTTAATTATTTTTTTTATTACTGCTCGACTCCTATTGGTCACAGCGTGATGTTAAATAGCCTTCCTCGATAAATGGATTAACCAAGACCTTTATGAGGGAATAGAGAATGGGAATAAGGATAGGATTAGGGAAGTTGGGCCACCGGTAAACTCACTCACTGAACGAAACACAACACAATGCAGTTTCGAGCCAGTTTTCTGCAAGGCCGTATCAATCCGGTCGAGCCGGTCCGACAGCTCCGACGGCAATGAGCATTCGTATTATGTACTTGAGATCGTCAAATGTCTCATTAGTACACGCCTCCACCCAGGATCGAACCTGCACCCTCTCGAGTAGGAACCAAAGGTCTTAACCACTAGGCTACGGACGCTTTAAAAACTGGGTTGGAATAATGTAATCTGACCGTTTTTTTATTATTATAGTGTATACTTTTATTTATGTTGCATGCTATGGTTAAAGGGAGTTCTTTCTTTTTTGTTTCTCTTAATGTAATAATAACTCCCACATCGGTTTCCCAGAAACCAGACCTGTTATACAGGAGTAATTTTATAGTGGCCAAGTGTGTGTGCAGTACACAGGAGCACTCTCTCTTCCTTTAGTCTCATAACCAAGTGGGACGGATGACCGACACGACTGGCGAGAGATCAGGCGCAGGACCGACTATTTACCTGCCCGTCCGACGCATGGATCATCTTACTTATCAGACAATCAGGTGATCAGTCTGCATTATTCTAAGCAAACTTGGAAATAACATGTTTCCAACGCGGGCATCGAACCCACAAACTCCGGGCTAAGAGCCGAACTCTGTACCTTTGGACCACGGAGGCGGTCTTTCTCATAAGATATACCAGTGACTAGAGAAATGAAAATTAGGTATTTGTAACATCTATTGCTGTCTCTAACCACAAGCCGGGGAGGCCGCTGAGCGCGATAGAGACAACTGCATCTTGGATTGAAAATACCCTTTAAGAGTACAGGAAATCAACGATACATTCTCCCCTGATGTTCTCCAAAACTTTATCAATTTAAGTTTTTTTTTAATTAAAGAAAAGCTTGAGCTGTGTCCCTATGTTTACCCTATTTTATATGATTTAGCCAAATTTGTTTTCTGGATGTTTGAACACACCGAAAAATCTAACCGTTTTTTCAGGTTTTTAAATGTTCCTATCTCTTTTGATGATCAAATTATGAAAAAAAAACAAAAATTGGAACTCTACCGGATTTATCCAGGGAGGAAACAGGAGACAACGTTTGTATGAAAAAACTCCTCTTAAAAGGGCATATTGTTAGCTACAAACCAACAAAACTAGGTCCTGATGATGATGAGGGTTCGTAAAAATGCAAATAATACCAAGAAGTTAGAATTGTCAGAGAAGACAATCGTTTGAAGATTTCCCAAAAGGCCCATAGAAATGGCCCCATTACGGTTTTAAAAATAATCCGTTTTCAACGAAAAATTTTTGTCGTCTTAAGTACTTTTGAGAGCGTTTTCACGCGACTGCGCCAGAGAGAAGGTTATGTTTTTCGAGAGTATGTATGTCAGTATATAATATCTAAGTTAAGTAACTTTAACATTACTAGCGGCTAGCTACCCGACATATATGGTGAATCTAAACCATTTTCCAGTATGAGCGAAGCCGTGTGTAACAACTAATTTAAGATAAAAAGAAAAAAATGGCAAAAATAAAATATTTAGTTGCGGCTTTAAAAGATTCCGTTTTTACCCTTTGGGCACGGAACCCTGAAAGGTGCAGAAAACAACTTTACATTTCTATTATAGTTATATTATTATTACAACCTCTGTGGCTCAGTCGGTAAGCGCGTTGGTAGCTAAAGCCGTGGGTCGCAGGTTCAAATCTCGCCGACGGAACAAAAAGCTTTTCAATGTTCCTGGGTCTTAATTGTGCATTAAATATGTGTATTATATAAAAAAATCTTAAACATGTGTATAGTATAAATGTATTAAATATATTTCCGTTGTCTGGTACCTGTAACACAAGTCCCTCGGATACTCAGCACGGTTCCAGACTGACGTGGTGTGAAACGTCCATAGATATTATTAATAGTAAGTGACTAATCTGCCTGTGATCGGATGAATAATATATAATAATTTGTCCAGTTACTGACAGAATAGATGCAGCCTATTTAAAATTGACGGATAATTATTGCATGTGGATGTCATAATATCCATTTAATTATAACAATGTAATCAATATTCACACAGTAGGTAACTACATTTTAAGTTATTAATTGCATGTAAATACAAAATTTAGTAGCAAGTTGTAAGTTAAAATTTAGGTACTACTTGCCCAGATAATTAGAAATTTTTCTATTTTTTTGTTAAGTTGGTAAGCGGGGCTTGTCACTTGGCACAAGTCAGCACAATTTAGTTATATTCACAAGTGTAGTGGCGTATTCGGGTACAGTTTTTCGTCGTGCTCCTTTTAGTAGGTACTTCAATAATTTATTCCTCCAAAACCTCATCAATAACATGTCAGAATTTATGACTTCTGTACGTTGTTGATCGTCCATCTTGAGTCAACTAAAGAGCTTAACTACTTAAATACGTTTGGACATACTCTTAAAATTAAGTCACTTAAAAGTTAGTAAAAATTTAGTTTCCTACTTAACTACTAAATACATGTAAACAAGACATTAGTTTAAATTTCCAAGTGCACAGGTACTATCAAAATATATGATATAATTATCACTGGCACGTTTAGTGGTCTCGGGGAATACATTCGAAGTTTTGAAAATCTTCCCCCGCTAACGGAAAATAATTAATATACAATTAATAAAAACATGAAATTAGAATACCTCTTTAGAGATTATAGTGTTACCTATATTGTATTGTGTAAAATAAAATTATTCATCTTTACCGTTTAATTTCGTAGTTTCGTTTTCGTGTCGTAGTTTCGCAGTTTTTTACAAAAAATCGAGGTCCACGGTACTTTTTTTTCTGAATAACTATAAGTTCAGAAAAAAAGTCCTCGCTTGTGACCAACGATGAAGATCATTCTATAACATAATTTTTTTTGGCTAACGTGCTTCACGTTTTAACATACTTATAAGAGGTTTAACTTACCCCGCTGGTCATTAACCCTCTGTCAAAAAAAAAAAAAGATGTCATTTTTTATATATTATAGAGCGATAGATAATAACTAAGTGTAAACCTTTGTTGTCAATGGCTGCTCGTATAAATAATATTATTAGTTCGTATAATTTAGGGAAATTTTGGATTTACTCGAGCGCGTCAGATTAAGCCAGTGTAGGATTTTTATGTCATGTCTCTAGTAATCATGGAATAAAATTCGGATTCCTTGGTTAGTTTGGTTTTTAAAAAGTTTTTTTAAGTACCGAAACAGTGTCGAAACCGTCAGATTAAGATAGGGGGTGTTAAAAATACGCCAAACAACACTTTTATATAAAGCACTGATAATTTGAATGAAAGGTAAGCCTCTAATATTATAGAACAAAGCCTAATATTTTCATAACCAAACTTCCCAGATATTTTATGTCACATTCGTGTGAAGGCTTTAGGCCTTTTCGTCTAGAATCGTCCAATATATGTTCAATGTAAACAATTTTTTCAAAGAAATTTCTTTTTTATAGCCTTAAAACCACTAAAATAAAAAATTTCCCAATTATTTTCTTCAACGTTTTACTTAATCTACAGAACGTACTAGGTCTCCCACGACGCTCGAGTCACCACAAAAATAGCACTCTCACCTCCCCGGCTAAAAGAAGGATATTTTTTTTACAGAGGGTTAATGACCACTGACGCCTAGATTGACCGAAAGCACTATGGAAGACGAAATAGAATATTTTCGTTCTGAATTGCAGGCAATATCTTGTCTAAGCAACTGTTAAAACATTTCAGGCGTTGAAAAACAATTTGCGGCCGGCGTCGTCGACACAATACCAGCAATCAGTATTGTGTATAGTTTGTTACGTGCGGGTAACAATATTATGTACTAGCTGCACCCCGAGGCTTATTGAAAAATATAACCTATATGTCCAGAATACCAGATAGCTACAATATTACAAATTGGTGGAATCACGGGGAGTGGTCAGAGGAATTGTTCGGAATCATTTCGCCATCGTCCTCCGCGAATAAGTTACATCATCTTAATAAGTGTCAACGTAAAAGTTACGAGTCTTCTACTGTACGATTTTCGCGTAACTTTCTGCCTCGCACAGTTAAACTCTGGAATGAACTATCACCAGCAGTATTTCCGGACCGCTACGACAAACCTTTAAGAAGAGAGCGTATACCCTTTTAAAAGACCGGCATCACACCTGCAATTACTCTTCTGATGTTGAAGTGACTAGGGTGGCGGTAGTTGCTTTCCATCAGGGGGCTATTATGACCATTACAAACCTGCATGGTTCCAGGCAATTCAATATACGGCCAACAATTCGCTTCTTCCTTTTTCGTATTACAACGTCTTATTAGAATAATAACTGAATTAATACTAGTTTGGTTGTCTATGAATGGATTTAAAACAAGTTGGTGACATAAAGGAACGTCAAACTTCACGTATTTAGTGTCACGTGACTGCTGAGTGGCTGGAACTTGGCTGGGAATAAAAGGTCATAATAACCCCCCTGGTACCCGTTTGTTTGTTTGCCTCCTTATTTTATTTAAAAAAAAAACGTTTTGTATAAAGATGACAATTTGCAGCAGGGTGTTGATTGTTAACCAAATACAAAATTCACTGTTGCCGCAAATTCGGCACAACGTGTCAACAGGGTGAGGATGAATTTTTCATTTCACACCATTGTGTTATTGTTGAAACATCATCAAATAAATGCTGGGTTTGGTGCAGCAACATTTTGTGAAAGAGTACCATTTCATTCTTAAAACACCCCTGTTAAAAAAGCTTTTAACTAATGGAAAGTAACATTGAGGTTAATTTGCTAAGTAGTGTATTTAACTACACTAAGTTAACCGAGCGAACTATTTAACGGTAAAGTTGTAACTATTACTTCAAAGTTCAAACTATGCAAAGCAAGCTGACTTTTAAGTTTATGGATAACTGAATTAATAAGACGCGTACTTTGTTATAATATTAAAAAGTATTAGTCTGGTTAAAATAGGGAATCGAAGATTTTATGACGGTATAAGTATAATAATTATGTTGTATTAATATACATAACATGAGAGCGTCAGTTGTCTGATGGCTAATATTTGGTTCGCACCCGAGAGCGGAGCTAGGTTCGATTCCGGGAGGCGTGTACGAAGGAAGCATACGGTGAAGTAAAACATCGTGTGCAAACCGGCACATAGTTGGTACCAGTAACCAGATATTAAGACCTTTTGTTTTTTAGACTAAGCCGACCGATGTTAGAAGAAAGAGGTATGTGCCGGAGCAACCATAAAGACATTTAAAATCTTATCCCAGGCTATATTACTACTCCCGTGGCCCTGCCTGAAACGAAAAAGCAGGAACACCGTTGGGGTTTTAGTGAGTATTTCACCTTGAGTCTCACAT
>JAOTAV010061793.1:0-14637 GCA_026546445.1 Cyclargus thomasi | reverse complement strand
TTTATTCCTTTAGTTGCCCATTCAGTGAAACTACTTTTTTTCTTACTGTTTCTAACTGTTTTAGAAGTAAATATTGAGTTAAATTGAGTTCTTATTATCTTAAACAAGTTATTGAAAGCTTCATCAGTGCTATGAGACCCATCCTATAACCGAATATGTGAATTTATGAATTTATAATTTTGGCTAAAGGTTTAATTTTCTTGCTACATTGCTCTGGCTTCCATGTCCTTGATCTGTCGGCGTAGAGCAGAATGAAACCTGTTACCTATGTCATACAGTGCCATTTTATGAGGCCGAAATAATCTCGTTGACGGTGACGACGTGCGGTGGACAAACGACATAAGAGCCAGTCCACATTGCTTGTATGTTGTCACTTTAAGTCTGAGCGCACATAACCCGAATTCCTGACCACAAAAAACCGGATGTCTGTCAGATGTATATATATGTATATATCTGTCAGATGTATATATGTAAAACCTATCAGAAATATCGGAAAATGTTATGTGGATTCCTCAAAAAAAAGTATTCCACTGAAACTAACGGTCGGAACGCACTCTGGTCGTATATTTTGTTGTGGACCCCGCACACTGTCCGATGTTTCTGATAGGTTTTTGAATGTCATCTGACAGACGTCTAAATTATTCTAGCCGCATATAAAAATGACATCCAAGGATACTCAGCTGTTAAGCGGGAAACATACTGATCGAACGCAACTGGATAATAATTGTAGATTGAAGTCAGTAAACTATGAGGCGTAAGTCGCGGACGTTTTTATATGGGCTGTCACCCACGTCCGATCAGTTTGTTTTCAGCTCTATCCAGTAGCAATACATCAGTATTTGTCAATATTTGATATCGACTACATAAAATTTTGTGAGGATATTTTAGTTCCGAAAGTGACCGCTAGAGGCAATGTACATTTGCCAAACTAAAAACTTACGTAGTCAATATCGAGCTTCGAGAAATACTATAGCTTCAAACTCATGGTAAAGACACTAGAAAACATATTATACGGTTTCCGATTGATACAGAAACCCAAGTTATATGAAACTTACAAAATGATTTCATTTTATACATTTCAAAATTTAATTACAGATATTTGCCGAACCCCCCATCATAGATAACTGAAGAAATAAGGGGAATAAGGATCGGAAAGGACCACAACAACAAAATTATTTTATTAAGTCTTTGTAAAAGATTATTGTTTTGGTATTGATGTATGTATAATTGAAATTATTACCTTTTAAAGGCTGTTTATAGGTATAGGTACCTACCATGTTGTTCATGTTTTATTACGTACAATTTTTTTATTAACTTCTTACCTTAGTCGTTAAACAAAAAAAAGTAATCTTTACTTCAAAAATATCCATTGTATTACGAGATACAATTTTATACAATAACGTTTTCAGTTTACTGTACGATCCGCGAAAATTTTAAAGTTGTGTACCTACGTTTTGATATATTTTAATAATATTATAAAGTTTGTAAAAATGTAAAAGATTTAACTTTTAGCATCATTAGCGTTTAACTATTTAGTTTTAAACATAAAATAAATGTTAACTAAATGAGAAACTCCAACTGCCACTTCACTTGTACATTATAACCGCTAATGTCCAGTATACATAATGCCAGTTTTTCAAGCTAGGAAAGCAAGCTAGTTGTCATTAAAACTATTTTAGGTATCTGACACTGGCTTGTCAAATATTTTAATTAGCGCCTGTTTCACCGCTTACAGATAAAGTTTCTGTCAGGCTGTCCCTTCGATCAAATAATAATAAGATGCCCAGATCCCTTCAAAATTTTATAAAATATTGGCACCAAAACTATCTGACACAAAACAACTTGAATTAAAATCGTATTGAAAAATAAAAATTGACTGAGTTAGGAGCTTTCCAACGTACTAAAGTTAAAATCGCTGTCTCACAGCGACTAGGAGCAGAATAGCGCTTAAGCGCGGTTTTACCGGCGCCACTTTTAGACGGCAACTATGAATCTTTAAAATATTTGACTGCAGGGCTATCCACAATTTCTAGACGTATTCTCCATACATTATGAGTCGAATAAAGTTGTGGGCAGACTATCTGTGGTCGGTGAAACAGGCCCTTAAATCACTAGCTCAGAAATTAAGTTTTGCCTAAACGAAGCCAGAAATACTAACTTGCCAGCTCTCTGACATTGTCTTACTATCCTGGATTAAAAAACTGGCCTTGTGTAAATAATAGATATAAGGACTTTAAAAGTTATCACACTGGCGATCCGAGATTGTCTATAACCGGAGCGGACGTCGGAGCGATCACCAAACGTGGCTTTCTAAGTCTCACGCAAGCGACCTCGACGAACAAATTGAAAACTTTGAAAACTGTCGGTCGCAGTCGTGCGCTGCGATGATCGTTAAGCTATCTTTTGGGTCAATTCACATTGCTATGAGACACAGCACTTGTATGCTTTTCAAAAGAAAGTTATGAACTGAATTTTATGCGCTGGGAGATCTACCAACGGTGTATTAAGCTAATGAATAGCTTACATAAAGTCAACACAAACATTTGGCAAACTTGTGTAAACTGTGTACACGAGGCCAACATCGAGCCAGCGCTGGCTTCCCGTCGTATTGATTGCCTGTGTTGGCCTCATGTAAACTATTCAGTTCTAATTTAGAATACCTCATTTTTAAATGCATCCCCCCGTCACATTACAATGTTTGAACCCAAAAGATGAGAAAAAAAAACTTGTATAAACTTAGTTAAATTGATATAAGTATAGATACTCAATATTTTTAAGTAGGTTACTTGATATCTATTTCGTTTATAAATCGCAGCAGATTTTGCTAATATCTGCCAAAAGACTGATTATTCGTTTAATTGTTTTATTTCTATACAATTTTATTGTCAAAAAATAAATGTTAGTTAAGATCACGAATTTTCATTTCGTCCTTCTCTTTTATAAATAAGCTAGTTAGTTGCCAGCGACGCCGTCCACGTGCTAGTAAAGAAGAGAATTGTTACTTTCTATAACAAAATTAAATTCTTTTACACCTAGTTAATCTCCAAATGTGTATATCTAAGGAATAAGGATTTCCATTAGTACCTTGTGAACCATGATAGGTATTCGTTGGTACAAAATCTTACTTATTTGTGCTAAACGATTAGGATACTTATCATGAGACCAAAATCATATTTCCCTTGAAATTTTTAGGTGTTCTGGGGTATAATAGGGCCATAATGCGATATTGAATAGTGCCTGGTATGATTATATTGACGCATAGTGAGCCTCGAACACCTCAACATCATTTTAAAGTCAGTACCAGCTTACATGTCATGATTTGTCTAGATTTAAATTTTTGACTGGTACTGACTTCATAATTATGAAGATGGTGTCCAAAATAATTGACGTTTAGCCGAATTCTCAAAAAGCCCTATTTAGGAACTAATATTATTACATACTTCCGTTTATTGAAGTTATAGTACTATATTAGTACTTTTATTATTTTTTAGTTTTTTCCTTAGATTTTCATTTTTCGTTAAAAATAATTTGTAATAAAAAAAATATATACATTTTCCATTGTGTATACTCAATGGCTATACACTTAACAGTGTTTGACGGCCTACCTTTATAATTCTACAGGTAACTCAATTAGAAATCATGAACAGAATAGTCTGCTAAACAGTTTTTGAGTTACCTGCACGCGATCATAATATTTTCATAGGAATCTTAATTAACAGGGGGGTTACTATGACCTCTTACTCCCAGCCAAGTTCCAGCTTGTCAGCAGTTACGTGACACTAAATACGTAAAGTTTGACGTTCCCTAATGTCACTAACATGTTTAAAATCCATTCATAGACAACCAAATTAGTATTAATTCAATTTTTATTGTAATAAGACATTGTAATACAAAAAAATAACGAGGCAATTGTTGGTCGTATATTGAATTGCCTGGAACCATGCAGGTTTGTAATGGTCATAACAGCCCCCCAGGATTGGATTATCAATAAAACAATAGTACAAGAGACATTCGTTTAATCATACGCAAACTTTACTAAACACATTATAACAGTCATCTGAATGCTACGTTCAATATATGTCGATAAATGGACAGTGTGATTACATCAATATACATTACCCGACCAAAAAGAACTTTCATCTAATATTACAATAATAACTTTTGTCTTGTGTCGAACCGCAAAAATATTTGAGTACACTATACCCATCCAGCTAGATTGCTACTGGAATAATGATAACCGTTATGTCAAACGGCGATGCGTTTATGCGTTATGGCGGTTTTCCGCGTCAGTGTGCAAGCTAACGGCGCGAAAATAAAACGCGACTGTTGAAGATTTAACAAGAGTAGATTCTCTTGTCAAAGGGCTGTTCATCTTTTCTCGCGATAACCTATGGCTACATTGGCCGTATTAGATGTAAATATTGAAATGATTTTAATGTGCGCATCGTTTGACAAGGCCAGTGAACCTGAAAGTATTGTAGAACGTTGTATAGACAGGGAAATACAGAAATGTTCTAATCTTTTTAGTCGGGTAGCGTACACGGCACTCGGCCAGGTAGACTACAAGCTTTAGATATGTCGGGGAACATCTAAACATTATAAACACACTTAGTCTATTATATCAGTGCATCTAGGGCTAACAGTCAAGGACAAATGAGGAAGAATTTCAAGTTACTATATTTATTTCAATACGCAGAAAAATCCACAAATCTATTTTATTAACAAAAAATTGGAGCAAATTACACGAGTTACAAATCTTCATTATTATTTAACACCAAACAGGATACAAAATACATAAAATGAGAAACAATAACATTGACGAATTCCAAATAAAGCTGCCGAGACAAAATTAAGCTGCCAAATAAGTTGTCATATTGTCGAGTAGTTGAAGACAAAAATTGTGTCTGTATAATAAAAGTCTCAAGTGTCCTCAACAGAGCCCAATATACTAAACACCTAAAAGCTAAAATTCGAAAATAAATCAGAAATTCGAGGAACAACTATTATTATATTATATTTTGCTCTACGCGTAAAAAAATAATAAATAACTGTTAGCCGTCATTTACTCTAACTACGCAATCTATGGTATCAATAAGATTTGACAGTTCGAAAAAGATGGCGCGCGCAAGATGGCGCCAATAGATATAAACATTTATCGTTACAAATTTAAACCCATTACAAGACCTATATATCTATATTAAGACGATTTAGTTTAACATTATACATACTTTAAAAATTACTTTACACAAAGTAGTCTAAAATCTGTAAATAAAATTAATAATAAAAATCAGTATTAAATATTAGAAAGATCAGTATCAAGCAGGCTTTAGGTATACACCTTTTATAATGTCAGTCACAATAATTAGCATAGTTAAAAGATTTGTAGTACAATTAAGTATGACGCATCTATGTCGTCATCATCCAAAAATGTTAAACATTTTCTAGCTACAAAAGCTGTACCAAACATGTGTAAAGATGGACATACATTCTATATAATATTGCCCTTCAAAAGAAGTCCTTTAGAAGATAGAAAAATCAAAACTTCTTTGTAACAGTATATTATTATATCTGGCAGATTACTTCGTATGAAGAGTAAGTTGGACAAAACTCTATAGAGATCTGATATGCTTACTTTTAAAGATATGTTGACACTTAATAAAAATCCATTTTTGGCATCACTAACTCTATATAAGCATAGTAAATCTTTACACACCACACACAAATGGACAGATGGACAGTTTTATACTTTATAGACACATGGCAGACGTGAATTAAAGGGTAATTTTACACCGAGACACAACGCGCGATCGCACTTACTTTATAACGTTGCAAAAATGTATCTTATTGAATGCATAATAAGGTCCGATTTGGAATCGGCATATTAATAACCCTCATCCCGTCGCGTTTCGCTGTGTCGTTTGTAATTTATGTCACAAAAGTTTAACACATGCACCATATAATATGCAAGTCGTTAAAATATGCTACAGATTTCAACGGCTGCCTACTTCTATAAACATTCTGAAATCTTACAATATTATTTATGGACAGTAAGCATCATTGACATCGTCATAGAAGACATTGTCATTCAGTCGAATTAGAAACATTCATCGAAGGATCTTTTCGGGATAATCTAAATTAATTAATTGCATATTGCAATTAAAAATATATAAATTTTCGATACCCTCTACGATCATTTTTGGAATAAAATGTGTGAGAGATATCCATTACAGCAATCGGTTATACCCAGTTATTTTAGCATACAATCATTGTTGATACAGTAATATAATAATATTTAATAAGTTACAACCATAATATCATACTCACTGAAATCATATCGCTTGGTATATTATGCAAATACAATTTGAATTGTCTGTATCACTTTATATATATCATTGTGCAGGAGTTAAACATGTTACATATTGACAGGTAAAATCAATGTCTGTTGTATTGCATTGTCATACTCGGCACATTTGCTACGACATAGAAATATTATTACTCAGGATCCAGTCCATGACAAAATATTCATTCAGATGTAAACACGTCTTTACAATGATTATAAAAATTAGCACAAAACATTTTGAGCGCTGAAGATTGTTACAATCGCAATTAAAAATCTTCATCAAATATGCGACTTGTGTAAACATATATTTCTGCGTATTATCATGTTGCATATACACCGTAATATAGAACAGAATAAACTTACTGCATAAAACGTGTTTTCGTCTTGTTAATAGCTTTCCATATTGACAGCCTAGGTCCTCGTATGCAACAAGAACAACGTAAAGACACCGTTAATCAGCAGATCGACGGCTAAAGTCGTCGATTTGATAACTACCCATCGTATTGACAGTTAAAACCAACACATCGACGATAGTATGAGCTTAGTGCGGCTAAAATCAACGTATTTTAGGTGCAGATCGATCGTTGCAATATTTATTGCGGCGTAAAGTCGCTCCCCTCTTAATCTGCTCCATTAGCGACGTGTGACAAACTCGCGGATCGGGCTGTAACAAAACCATTTTGCTTTTGGTTAAAAAACTTTTAATAAATTCGAATCATGATTGCTTTGCTCGCGTGAAATTAGAAAATTGTGTAATACGTATATTTTGGAAACGTGATGTTTTTCCAATAACAAAAATAGCTAATGTTACTCTGCATTCTTTCAACTAAGTCTATCGTTTCGATAGTCGATTCGTTGCTTTTCTGGGCATGAAGGAAGGACAAACAAAGAAACAAACACACTTTCCCATTTATAATTTTAGTATAGATAGTATAGATAAGCCAGTTCAGAACAGTGAGATGATGTTATTTGGTTTATTCAAGTAATGTCATAGCTAGTTACAATTTACAAGGGTAAGATTGACGTACATTGGTTGTTGTGCGGATGTAACTGTTGTTAGGCACTAAGACATCCCGTAAATGTAATTCACCATAGCCAAATTAAAAAAAAACTTTTAAAATTTGCGTGTATTTTGCTTGCGCGTACGTACCTGTGCGTGCGCGTTAATGAGATCTCGCACGTTGGCGGCACGCGCGGTAGCCAACTGTCGCCGCTGCTGTTGGAGCGTCGCCGACAACTTGTCGAGAAATGCTGCTTGAGCCGCCGCTGGGCCAGTCGCTGAAACACGTTATTAGATTGTTAATTACAGAATAGGTCATTGGTAAAAGTGCAGTCTAATCTGCTTTTGGTATTTAAACTTCAAGAGTATCTAACGTCTTGGGCGTATAAGGAACGGAATAAAATTTCTTAGGCGTATTTAAAAGCAAAATGTATATATAGTAATTCTCCTGAGTATATTTTTATGGAAGATATGAACTGCTATTAACGCAAGAAAAATGTTAATAAGACTTACTTTTGGGTTTGGGCGGATCAGCGGGCGTGATAGTCGAAATAGCTCTTCGGTTCGTGCGAGGCGACAACTGCGGTGCAAGTTTGGCGCTTAGACTAGCGATGAGGCCGCCATCTACAAAAAAAATTATGTTCTTTTATTACACGATACATGTATCCGTCATAATATAAAGAACTAGATGTCGCACTGTGGTCGCATTTCGACCGGGGACAGAAAGAATTTTCATGTTTTTACATCTATGCGCCTTTCGTAAAAAGGGGAACAAAGATTTCCGGTCGCGTATTAATATATAGATAACTACGATATCACTTACGATGTTGCTTTTGCAGTGACGTTATCGTCGTTTTTCACTCTATAGAAAATGATAACAGTTCATACTTTTTTGCTATATAAGATTTAAGAAAAATTAAGTTATCAATAATTAAAAACCAGAGGGCAGATTTAGCATTGTTTCACCCATACGTTTTTAACGTTTAAAACGCTCAACAAGTGTATTGTGGTCATTTAATGACAGCACTGTATAACTAAAGAAGTACGCTATTTTGGGCGCGGCGGACAGAATGGCGTATATAGTATAGTGTCGCTATATACGCACAGGATGTAATACTATACTTACGCTCTATCCGCGGTCGTTCGGCGCTGTGCGAGCGCGGGGTGGATGCGGCGCGGCGGGCGGCGAGCGGGCTGGCGGGCGCGGGGGCGGCAGACGGCATGGCGTATATACAGTTGGCGGCATACTTTTTTTCCTGTTGCAGTTTGAAACCTGTAAAGAAGATTTTGTTCTGTAAAAAAATGCAAAGCACAAAGCATTGTTGTTAGATATATAAAATGATTTTACAAGCTAGGTGCAATGTTTGCATTTACAACGATGCAAGTTTTATTTTGGTCAAGTTAAACGTCATATGAATAAGGGGGCAAAAATTTAACATAAAATCAATTACCTGTCTGTCCATAATGCGAATCGTTAGACACCCTGGGGCCAAAGCTCGAAAATGAATTGTTATCTCCGTAGCTCGGTGTCGAGGGACTTGAGCCTTGAGGGGAACCTTTACATTCGCCGTATATGCCTAAAAATAGAGACATATTTAATAACGAACTTACGATAAGTTTAAGTCCAAGGGAAACACAAAATATTTTTAGTTATAGAAGTTTCACGTTATACTCTGGCTAAGATGGGAGCGAACAATTTATATTTCGAAGTTATACAGGTTTTATGTCACCGAGGTTTTAGAGTAGCAGCACTGCTGTCTAACAATGTTATCTCGTTTAGCACACTATTATTCATAGAGCATATTGTCTAAAAATTTCTGTGCTTTTCCGTTGCTTTGTATCTGACATATTACAAACACGAATATTTCTTGTATGCGTAGGTATGTAATTCAACTCTTTCTAAATAGATGGACCGATTTTGGCGAATTTTGTATAAGCGATTTGAGACACAATTCTGCGGGATAAGCCAAAGTCTACTGAGTCCGTTAGAATTGAAGACGTAAGTGGAAGAAGCGGATAAGTAACATTTTTACAACATTCGAGTAAATGCAATTTTTTTTCCATAAACTTTTGATAAATCTTTTAATTTTGCGATTTCATTATCTAGTTTGCCTTCCTAGCTATACATCAAATCCACGCTATTTTAATTTCAAATTATTTTTCCGAGCCTAAAGCACCCGGGCAGTTTCTAAAAATGTTACTTACCCGCACCTTCAACTTATGTCTTCAATTATTATGTTATATGCCATAAGTAAAATTGTATAAAAATATCTTACCGGTAGCACCATACAGATCTGAATTCGAGCTATTCAGACTATTCTTCCTGCCGTAGATGGAGTTATCTACGTATGCCATAATCCTGTGTCCCGTCTGTCCGTATATCGGATTCAAATTTCCAGTACTGTTCAAGCTAGTATTCGACGAGAACGTGCTCTTGGCTTGTTGGAATGTGCTCAGCTGGTTCGGGCTTTGGGACATCGGAGTTTTGGGCGTTTGGGGGTTGGCCTGGCTGGGTTGGTTGGATTGGCTAAGGTTGGCTTGGTTCTGCAGCTTGCGCACGAGTCCGGGCGAGGCGGGCATGTGTTTAAGCTCGGTTAGCTGCTTCACTGTCTCCGCCACGTTGATACCTTGATGCGCTGTAAATGTTCGAGCCTTTAGAAGATTCTCTGCTTAGCCTAATCTCGAAATGGCAGACGCGTAATTCCACCAAGGGGCGTCATGTTTATAAAGTTTTCCTTAATATTCGTGACCGGCTATCCAAATACTGAATATAATTTTTTCTCAATTCCAGATTTGTTATGGAAATTTCAAAGCCAAACTTTTCGGATTCAAATTATAGCATAGAAGCTATACCGCGCCTTAGGTATAAGCGCGGCGCTGCGGGGGAGTGTTACTATGGTTACCGGCCCTGCTACTCTGTCAGTTAGCCGTCAACACCGACACCGGTAGTATTCTTACCCGTCCCTTGAACCGTCCCACGTTCATAGTGCGCAGTACAGCGGTTGTGGTCAAGCTATAATTTGTTTTTAACAACCTTAAATCCTAAAATGTACTGCATTTTGTTTTCAATCTAAAAAGCCTGTTAATTGCCAAGTCCGAACGCAAGCCTGAGTAAAAGTTAAAAAATCCTACCAACACCTTATTCTCTATTTCCGTTCCCTTTTCTCGTAGGCTATTTCTTCATTAAAAGGCCGGCAAAGCACTTGCAACGATTCAGATGTTACAAGTGTGTAGGCTACGGTAGATGCTTTCAGGTCTACTCGATAGCCCACTAGTTACATAAAAAAAACATGTCTCACCAGCATTAGAGTCGTGGTCAGGCTGCAGCAGAAAAGCCGGTGGCGGCGGCAGGTTGTCCGTGTCTGACGTGTTCACCTGAGGACTCTGAAAAAAAAACATCTCTATACCTTGACCACAAGCGCTATACAGCGCCTTGGGTATGAGCGCGACGCGGCGGGGGAGGGTTACCATGGTTACAGTCAGTTAACCGTCAACGCTGATGTATTTTTACCCGTCCCGCGCTCCGTTCCACGAACCTTCGGCGAGGTTGTGGTTAATCAAGTCAAGTATAGTATAGTTGGAAACACAATTTATAGAGATTAATTTTATTTAAGCGGTTGCCCACACAAATCACACAAACTTTTCCCTTTTATAGCAATATTTATGTAGGAGACCATACATTATGTTACTTTTAGAACTTTTGGGCCTATTACCGCTTACTGATTAAGTGTCGGATAGTCTAACCACAGCTTTTTTTGACAGATGTATAGAGAATCTGTCAAAAAAGTTGTAGATAGCCTATCAGAAACTTTATGAGTAAGAGTTGAAAAACAGGCCCATATCATAATGATATGTACTAACCTGTGAGTACTGCGGTCGTTGCGGTCGCGATATGGACGAGGAGCGGCGCACCGGCGGCGGCGGCTTGCCCCCCGAACTCGAAGACCCGCGGCGTGACCAACCAGACGCTACAACAGTGTGAAAACGTCCTTTGATAACGTGTCATTAGCTGCACGCATACTAGGCCAACGAATGTGAACGAGGGACATTCGGAGAAAGGGCTGTGGGAATGTGCGTGGTGGCCAAAGGAAGATCTTCCGACCGGGCGAGGTGTTATGCCCGGTCGGGCACCAGGTCACGCCTACGTGATTTCAGCTGTCGCATATTTAGTGCCGGACTCAGAAATCTCTGATAGCATTCTGCATAAGGATTGCTGCGCTTAATGTGGATATCGCCACATCACTCCAACTCGACCGGAAATCGATCGAATCTTGTCACCAGTGTGGGAATGTGTTTAGTAGTCAAAGGAAGATTTTTCGACCGGGCGAGATATTATGCCCGCCACAAGAATAGCCTTCGAACACTCCTTGACCTTCGAAGGAACCCTCAAAGGCAGATAAATTTTCAGAAATGGATATTACTTATGCCGGCTATACACTCTTGCCGAGATCTTTCGGGCGAGATCTCGTGGCAAGACTTTTGCTCGAGGCTGACAGTCTCGCTGTGTCTCGGCGAGAGTGTACACCCGCCATGACAAAGTAAATACGACCGAAACTTCATAGTTGCTGGTCGTTCTTACTTATCCATCATAAATATGTAAACTTTCAGCTTTTAAACGACGAAAATTTTACTGTCGGGCATAACATCTTACAGACACCGCATGATACGAAAAAAAACATAAAAAAACAAACCATGCAACTCACCCGACATGGACAGCGGCCGTCTTTTGGGTACCGCCGGCTTTTTTCCGATTGTCGCATACGACGGGGGCTCTGTGGCTTCATCGAGTGACCTCACGGCCTCTTCCAAACTCCCCAGCGATATTGAGAAAGTCTCCCTAGCCGCGGCAACCGAGTCGCTATCCCGTCTTAGTGTCACAATCTCCGACGTAACTACAGTGCGCAAAACATAACGTGCAAAGCGTGAAACAAATAAAAAAAAAAAAACTTTTTTGGAAAAAAAAAATTCCCTACATATGTAAATTTATCAAAAATCATGCTTTTGCCATGCTGAACTCTTTAAAAAATAAAGTTTGTGGTAAACGACTCAAAAAAATTCAATCGGCAAAAAGAAAAAACTTCAAACACTTTCATTTTTAACAATCTAATATTAAGCACAGCAATATAATATGGCCGTATTATCTTCCGTCATTTTTGCCGATGCGCGCACAAAATCATTGCGAAAAAAATCACGGTAGCGAACATTGCCTATGACATCAACGTCAAAGCACAATTATTAACACATCGTCGTTGCGAGTGCCAAATTCCATGTGTTTTTTTTTATTTTTTGTTTTTTTGCTTAAAATGATCTCAGTTTCGTTCTGCACATTCTGATAAAACCATTATTGTTACCATGTCGTGGTATCAATAATTTTGTTTTTTTTTTCTTTATTTTTAATCCAATACCATGTTTTTTGTTGTTTCACACAACCTGACCAAAATCACAAATGGAACTTGGCACTCGCAGTGACGACATACAGAACTACGAGGATATATACTATAAATGCGTAAGAGCGTTTACACATTGTCCGGTCCGATATCGGACAGCATCGTATCGGCCTTCGGCACCATACATCGATATCGAATCGGGTCGGTGTGAAAACGCTCAAACAGCTGTCAATACAAATGCTATCGGCACTGATTGCGCGGCGACATGCATATTAATACATAAAAGACTGAGCGTGTTTTTCAATTACCTGAGCGCATCGTGGCATAATGCTTAACTTTGAATGAACCAATTATAGCTTCTCACAAACAATCACTCGAAAACATTTTTAAAAACATCATGCACTGCAATTAAAAAACACGCATTAAGCTTGGCAAAAAAGTCTGGCATGGTGGCGGCGGGAATTAAAAAATGTTATGGCAACATGTCAACTCTAGTACAATTCGAGTGAGAATTGCTTTCGAGCGTGGCCTACGCCACTTTAATTTGAAACGCGCTGCGTTTTGCCAAGCCGTACATTTAAAGGGTTTGAGTGTTAAACAGCTGTTTGTTTCACAAGATGGCGACGAGACTCCTTGTACCGCTGTGTCACTCACCGTCTTGGTGCTGTATCATATGCTGGTGTGCGTGTTCCTCAGCAGCGAACGCGCCCTGACTGCCGTACCCGCTGGAAGACTCTAGGGACGACTCGCTGGCGCTGCTTTCCGAGCACACCTGGAAACAGGAGACATGACGTGACGAAAATAAACGAATACAGTAATAATGTAAATGGGAAAGTGTGTTTGTTAGTTGATGATTTGCCTCGACGCGGACAAATCACTGAGGTCCGGAATCTGGCTATGAATCAACTTCTCTGACGGCACCTATGATTATTCTACTTATTTCCTATATTTTTTTTGATTATTTTTGATTATTCTACTTATATCCTACTTATTTCAAAACTGTGACATACAATAGTTCTACAAATTAGTATTGTCATTAGCCTAACGCGTGGGATTAGTGTATATTATACAGTACTAGCTGTGCCCCGCGGCGTTATGCGTGCTTATAGAGAAAAAGTAGCCTATGTGTTAATCCAGGATACCAGCTAGCTACGTGCCTAATTTTATGAAATCGATCATACTCGCTGATCACGTAATCACTAGCTTCTTTACAAAAGATCGACCGCTACATTCGTTTTTTTTTAATTTTAATAAAGTGCGTTACCGGCATTTTTTATAAGGGGATAGGGAATGAGAATAGGGATAGGGGACTAGGGAAGTCGGACCACCGGTAAACTCATGTACTGGACGAAACACAGCACAACGCCGTTACACGGAAGTTTTCCGTTAGGCCGTGGTATCACTTCGGTGGAGACGGCCCATTCGTGGCAAAGCATGACTGTCTCACGGCATAAGTTTCTTGTTATCATACCAACTTATCAGATCAGTTTAGGCGCGAATCAGTAACAAACACACAAACTCACAAACTTTCGCCTTTATAACATTAGTGTGATATCATGATGATGGTACGATTATGACAAATTACTGTGACACACATACATTACCGGGTTATTATGTATAGTGTGAAGTTGGTAGTCTAAAGCGTAGCCAATGGTTGTTTACATGGAGTTTCTCTTGCGATATGAACAATAGCACTATTGAAACCGTTAAATATTGCAACAGCGCTCGACACGTCTTGGTACTTTAATAATAACATAGTCTGGCTACTATAAGTTAAACCTACACTGTTAAAAATTTTTGTAAATTTACTACAATTTTACTACGCAAATGCACCCTAAAATTACAAAATCTTGTATTGTATTGGAATTTAAACACGCATTTGTTGTAATATTACATTTTGTAATAGCTCA
>JAOTAV010061782.1:0-14640 GCA_026546445.1 Cyclargus thomasi | reverse complement strand
TGTATCAAAGTAATAATATTAATAATTGTATGTACTAACAAATTATGGACCTCGGTCTGAAATAAACATTTTTATTTATATTTTTTTTATTTTATAACGAACAAGTACAGTATAGACTTAAAACAAATTGATGAACCCGATTTCGGCTTTGATGAAGTTGTACGCGTACCTCAAGGCACGTCGATCGAGACTCTCGGCTTTGATGAAGTTGTACGCGTACCTCAAGGCACGTCGACCGAGACTCTCGGCTTTGATGAAGTTGTACGCGTACCTCATGGCACGTCGACCGAGACTCTACGATACAGAGCAGCACTGAATAACTATTAAATAGAACATATCAATTTCGGAAATACTTCTAAGACGGGCAACTTTTTCGTTAAATCAAAGATAGCGTTATTGAAATGCCAGAAATAAAAAAAAACAATATCATCACCCCTTAAAAAATTATCACCGAAAGAAGTTTTTAGTTCAAAAAGGTAGTGTTTGGGATGTCCTAATGTTTTAATTTGGACCATTTTATTTTAAACTTAAGACGCCCTATACAATATAAACTTTAGTATTTCCCAGTATTCCGTGAAACTCGTTGGTGATTAGTAGTCGTGGTGTGACTGTCTGTGCAGAACGCGCACAGTTACTGTGGGTTATAGAACAGACGGCGTCGGCTCTGTCATTACGTTTAACTTTCGAACATAATTACTAGAGGACGAGATAGCCAAACCAGTTACGATGTAAGTCGAACTTTGGTGCTGGATGTTCGAATTGTATATTTTCTTTGAGATAGTATATTCTAGTTAGTAAAGGTCTTTTCCGAGCATTTCTTTTGGGAAACCGTGGGCAGCTAATAGTTATCGAAAACATAAGTGGAAGAAGCGGTTACTAGCATTTTGAAAACCACCGGATTTTTGCGTAAATGGACTCTAGGACCGGAAAAATGTTTTGAAATTTAATAAAAAGGTTGAATGTTATGTATAGCTAGATAGATAGGCTAGTTAATGAAATCGCTAAATTACAAGATTTACACGACTCCCTCGGGTACTTATTACGGGACCAGACTGACGCGGTGTGAAGTTTCCATAGATGTTTAAATTGTTATTTTTAATATTTTTTGTTTGAAAGAATTGCATAATTTGTTGATTACAAAAATTTCTACAATTTTAGAGCACTTCTAACAGTCCTACATAATATACGTAATTTGTTTACGTGATCAGGTGTCGTAGAGGCTCTACGTCGTAGCGTTCCCGTAGACTTACCGTAGCAGACGTATATTGTAATACTACGTTCGCACTGTTACAACCCGAGCATGCACAATGTCCTTTTAATTGAGCTTTTCTACTGTTTCTTTATTTTTCCGTTAACGTTGCATTTTTAGCCAACGCGATTATTTTCTATATTTTATTCAGTTCAGTCAGAATCCGGGAGCCGTCGCGATCAGTGCCTAGTTTAGTACATAGTTAATGTGTGGGGAGTCACTAATAATCAGTGTTGTGTTTTAGTGAAATAGAGTAGTGTTTGTGAACTTTGTGGTTTTTTTAAAAAAAAACTCAGACAAGGGTTGCCGCAAAACAGTACGCTTTATGAAACATATAGGTTGTAGTACGGCTGTATGTTATCTGCGACTCTAGAACATGAAGTAATTCGCTCGTTAGGAAGTTATTTTTTGAGGCCTTCACTTATATTTCTATTAAAATGCTTACATATTTATAATGCTGATGCTATCAATATATTTAGAATCAAGTTTCGATGTGACCAGATATACTCTAAACGTATCATAATAACTCTCACACCGGTTTCGGTGACCGGTTCATAGAAACCGGACCTGTTACGCAGGAGTAATTTTATAGTGCCCCAGTGTGTGCGCAGTACACAGGAGCACTCTGTCGTCCTTTACTCTCATAACCTAATGTGACGGATGACCGACACGAGAGATCAGGCGCTGCACCGACTTTTTACATGCCTATTTGACGCATGAATCATCTTTCTTGTCAGACAATCAGGTGATCAGCCTGTATTGTCCTAACCAAACTTGGAAATAACATGTTTCCAACGCGGGAATCGAACCCGCGACCTCCGGGTTAAAAGCAGAGTTCTGTACCACTGGACCACGGAGACGTCTGACACGTATGGCTGTAATATAACAGATGTTTACTACACTCCGACCCCGATGCGGCGGCGGTCGACACAGAAACCTGCATTGTTCTAAATGCAGGCTAAATCTAGTTTAAATGATAATGTATGTGCGATTATATCTCGGCGCGGTGG
The DNA here is from genome assembly GCA_026546445.1 of Cyclargus thomasi. Lineage (NCBI taxonomy): Eukaryota > Metazoa > Arthropoda > Insecta > Lepidoptera > Lycaenidae > Cyclargus > Cyclargus thomasi. The sequence goes on along the minus strand of JAOTAV010061782.1, from coordinate 12,381 downwards.
GCCACGGTGGGCCGCAGCGGGGGCCGCCAGGGGCTGACGGGGGCCGGCAGGGGCTGGCGGAGGCCGGCGGGGGCTGGCTGCGGGCCAAAACGGCCTAAATGAATGGCGGCTCGAATTGCTCCCAGTAACACTTTCAATATAAATAAAAACTGATTTATCGACATTGACTGTCGAGATGTCGAGAACGATCGAGGTTTGTAGATTTAACAGCTTAAGAATTTGATAAATTCTCCATAAATTATGCAAGTTACCGCGTCTGTGTCTATGGTCCTGTTACGCTATATTGTGGAAAACTACGCACTATAAAAATTTAATAATCATCATTCTGAAATTACTGCTCCCGCCTTCTTGGCCAATCATAACATCTCGCTCGTTCGGATTATCAATCTTTGCGAATTTCTAAACAAAGACAAGGTAATAATGCTAAAGAAATGTTTTATTCACTCGCCAGTCACCGTTAATACAACGCTGCCTGAGACAAGAAAAGATATTATGTCTTTTCTTATCACCGTTAAAAGATTGAAAATCTAAAAACCGGTCAAGTCCGAGTTGGATTCGCGAATGAAGGGTTCCGTCCAGAGCAAAAATTGGATAAACGCATTTTTTAAGTTTAAAATGTATAAAGAAAATAAATAATTATGAAAACGTAAAAATTTATGAAACAAACTCATAAAATAAAAATGAGTTGGTGGAAATCCAACCATGACCTCTTCGAACTTACGCAAGCACTACTTACACCACGCCGCTGATGAACAACGCGTCGAATTTATCATTATTATTATGCATCTTATTATGGAACGAAAACGCCGAAAACATATTTGTTGTATTATAGGCACCTGTAAATATTTAATTTATTTCGTTTTAAGTACTTGTTTATAGCGGCAACAGAAATACATATTCTGTGAAAATAAACATAAACATAAAACCGTCGTTTCATATTAAAATTTCATTACAGTCGTTTGTTTTTTTAAACGCGCTTATATCAGGAACTACTTGCCGGAATTTAGGAAGGCCTATACAAGATCACGCTACGAGCTATAGCAGTCGAGAAGTAGTTGTAAAAACGGAATTAATTTATAAAGTTTGACGTGGACGGCGTATCGGGCTGTATGACGCGGTAATAAGTCCGGCGAAACCGCAAGCTTGAGTTTGCCCGCATCTGCACTTTCCACTCTACTTTTATTTCTTTTTTGTAACGTTTTTTCCTCTTCTTCCTATGGCCATACTATATAACCATGGTCAGTGTCGAGTAAAGGCGGGAAATCAATTTTCTTGACCAAATAATTTTAGCAACGTTACAATATTCCGTCAAGTCTAAAGTCTACTCAAAGTCAAGGTAAATCGTCAGTGCAGTCAAAGCGTCAAGTCAGTGGATTTAGTAAAGTGGTAGATGCTTTACTGAAATTTCTAATGGAGTTTTGGAGGGATACATAAAATAGCACATTTCTTGAAGTTGCATCACTTGCCCACACTTGTGCATGATAACGATTATTTAATGGTTGATATTCTACCACTATAACGCATTAAAACCCGAAACAATACAAAATTAGCGAAGAAATACAAAAACACAACATCACTTTTTCACGTCCCGCCAAAAACTCATCTCTTTTACTTTTATTTCGTGCCACATGAAAATTTAGTTCGTGGGAGGTAGTTTCATAAAGCCTGGCATATCTAGACAGAACTTGCCGGCTGGCACGCCAGGTTCTCTGGCATGTTGGCACGCTGCCAGACTCGTCCGTGCACTTCGTTGTGATTGTTGTTTTTGTTGTTAATCGGAATGTCTTTGTTGTTGTTTAATTGTGCGGTGATGCGAATTGTTTATATTGAGTTACGTACTCAAACGTTCGTAAACAAGATTTTAAAGAAATCAAAATGGCCACTAGACACTCCGAAGTAGAAACCTGCAATGTTTTGCTATCTGTCTGTTCTCTCACCAAGCTATATCTCTCTGACCGCGACAAGTAAATCTATACATATAATACAAACAGTTAAATTTGCGTGTATGTACGTTTATTATTTTTCCAAAATAATCAATGTTGGGGGGCCAGGGAACCGTAATAGAACATAAATGGACAGAAAAGTTGTCAGTTTGCGCTAATCTCCGGAACTACTGGACGGATATGAACGAATGTTTTTTTTTGTTTCACAAATATTAACTCTGTGCAACATATAAGATACTTTTTAAACCGGGAAAATGTACGTTTCCCGCGTGACATACAAATTTTCGGGCACCAACTGGTAGGTAATATTGTTGCCGATGACTTGATTAAGTTGGCTTATAACAGAAGAGCTTCCCCTCAATAAACATATCTTCTCGTTATACCGAGCCGTGCGTATCGGAATCCCGCTTTTGTTTTCTTTTTATTTCTTAATTAAATATATTGAGTTTAAAATACAAGAGTTGTTGTCAGCGGCGCGGCGCGGCGCGGCGTCCCGCGGCGGCGAATACTGCAGTTTGAGTGCTTCGGCTGTTTGAGTGGGTTGTTAAAGAATTAACTACATTATTCACTCATTGACACTACACTTTGTTTATATATTCATCAAATGTTAAATAAATATTAATAAAAAAAAAGTGAGGTAAGTCAAAAATTCAAAGTTAACTAAATAGTCGCTGTTTTAGTTTTCATTCATTCAGAAATTAAATAATTTAGCGTTGGTACTTTCTCATTCAACTACATAAATAAGGACACGTACACACCTTCGCGTAATAATTGACTTTTCTTATATTGTATATAATATTAAACGCTATAGAACACGATAATAAATGACCACCGTACAATGATGTATCGCTGTCAACGTTCGACATTATCAGCTTGAGATGTATGGGGCAATTAAGCGCTCGTGACAGGCGTTATATATACAACCCGTGTGGTGTGTGGTCTACCGTAACACTGCTCTGTGTGGGTCACATGTGCGCCATGAAATACGTAATCACATATATTTAAAGACATCAGTGAAGGAAGCGAAGCATTTTGCGTAAATTGACGCTTTAGAGCCGGAAAAATGATTTGAAATTAAAATAATGTGGATTTGATTTGTAGCTAGATACTCTAGCTGAATAACGAAAGCGCTAAATTACAAAATTTATCAAATCCTTTAGAGAAAAAATGTAGTATTTACACGAAGGTTGTGAAATGTTAGTTATTCGCTTCTTCCACCTATGTCTTCATTTGTTTATTGATACACCGACAGTTGAAAAAAAATATAATACTATGCCAGATGGTTTGTTTGGATGGAAAAATAGAGAACATTATGTAGCTTACCCCAGGCAAAACCGTACAGTTTGAAGTTATTTTAATAATTTTACTTTTAAACTTCGACGCGAGGTCTACCAGATAATTTGTTACACAATTAATTCACCATCATAAAATGTAATTCCGTTTTAATTTTCATCCCAACACTTAAAACGTGTTACGAAGTTTGCGGTGCAAAATTAAAACAATTCCAATGCAAACACACCATGGTGCTACGAAACGCAACCGACTTACGAAGAAATCGTTTAGTTAGTTGACACTCAACAGTCGCTCGCCTGGCGGTACCCTGATTCCATTTTCTTAATTGCACATTAATATAGTAATCTAATCGACCGTTTACTATTTGGTTTCCAGCATCTTATTTTAATTAAATAAAGACCGAGCGTGCGATTTGATGCATTAGACGTATGTATAAAATTACACATGTGCGAAACTTTAGCCGGGTCACAGACACATTGTCCGACGTGATAAATTCGGACGCATCGCCGGAACGCACTCTGTTCATGTGTTCTTTGTGGACACTGCATACTGTCCCGAAATTTCTGATACGTTTTTCTAAAACGTATCACAATCAGTTTGGTATCTGACAGGCGTCCGATCTTTTATCTGAAATTCGGATAATTTGCGGCCGGTCTTAATTAGCTTTAAATATGTAATTTTTTTTATGTTAAACTCGCCATTAAATTATATTACACGTTGCATTCATACCTATTGCGAATAGCTATTATATACTATACTAGCTCTTTCCCGCGGCATCACTCGCATTAGGAATATTTTCATAAAAAATTTCAACCCCGTTTTCACCCTCTGGAAGTAAAATTTCATAAAACGATTAAATACATATTTATTCATTTTGAATCAGCAACTCAGAAACAAAATTTTAGGTCTATAACTTTAGAAACCCCATTTTCACAAACTTAGGGGTAGTAGTTTCAAAAAACCTTTAACACGTATCCATTTATTTTGAATCAGTAGCTCAGAAATAAAATTTCATGTCTATAACAAAACAAATGACGTACTTTCTTACAAACTCTTAAGCCCTATTTCACCCCCTTAGGGACAGAATTTTTAAAATTCCTTTCTTAGCGGGCGTCTACCCAATAAAACAATCCTACTCACCAAATTTTATGTATATGTATGCTGTAGCTTTAATAATTTTAGCTCGACAATAATGATTCAGTCAGTCAATACGTTAGGCTTGTTATTTTGTATATATAAATAAAGATTGCTTTTTTACAATTCAGTAGAAGTTTTATTGAAACCGGCCAAAATCGAACGAGAACAACATCTGCAACGATATCGCATCGTTACAACTAAGAGAATCAGGTTACAACTGCGGGTTTTACTCGAACAAGTAGTATTTACTCTGTCAGATATAAAGTTGAAATCGCTGCAGTATTTGTTAATAGCTTATGGTTTGTTTGGTATCGCTTGTACAGCTTCTGAAATTGTTATTTGTTGTGTGTTTAACTCCGGATACCCGGTTATTACGGTTTAACTGAACTTTTTTCATATTAAGTTCATATTACAGAAAGCTTATTTTTTTAAAAGTTTTTAATTATCTTATCTAGTGGAAACCGTACATTTTTCTGGAATATAAATTCATCATGGATTGGTTACAAACGCTGGACTACAGTAGTGTGGCGGGTACCCACATTAAGCGTAATAATCCTGCATCGCGCTATCGAAGTTCTTGAAACTCGGCGGTATATATACGACAGCTGAAATGTATCTCGTGGGCTTCGGCCGACCGAGTATAACACCTTTCTCGGAAGTCGGAAGATCTTCCTTTGGCCACCACGTTCATTCCCACAGTAGTACTGAAAAATAATTGTTATAAACATATTTTGCCTCTATTGCTAATTAAGTTATAAATATGTCTCTAATATTTCCTTATATAAGTACTGTTGTGTAACACTGTAATGTCCGAGACTTGAGGATCTGGTGATTTGTACCACAGGCTTCTCGCCTAACATGAACACCAGTTCCTCACAGAACATCGCATGTATTAGACAATAAATTTACTGTTATGTAGCCCTTATTTGATTTATTTTTTTAATGAATATTATCATTACCATCCTACTTTGAGTTCCGAGACAGGAAGCAGGTTATTGTATAGATTATTGCATACAAAGTTCCAATAAAGTAGATTGTAACAACTATCAGAGATTTTGATTCATATCCAGTTTACGGATTGAACTTTTTGGCCGCGTTTTGTTAAACCGTTCAGACAGATCACGGTTTACTTTTGGTATTGACGTTATTTTCACTAAATATCAAAGGACCGCCAACTAGCTTTATTCAAGTTCTTCGATACCTCGCACGTGTATTTAGTACTTTTCATACTGAATACATTTTTTTAAATTTTTATTATATGATACACATATTTAATACGCATCCAAGACCCAGAAACATTGAAAATCTTTTGCTTCGTCGGCGGGATTCGAACCCGCGACCCCCGGCTTAAGCTACCAGCGCGCTTACCAACTGAGGTTAGATTGTCTGGTGTGGGGTACAAAGGTCTCCAACACAAAGGCGGTGAGGTGTGGTCACTTTAATTAAATCTGTTATTGTCACGTCTTTGTGCAGCGAGGATCGCGCAGCGGACGACACCACGAAAACAAATTGTACAATTTCTTTTTAATAATTTTCCATTTAACAGAAATGTATGAAACAACCGAATATCAAAATTGGTTATCTCTCTTATGATTTTACGTATACACAATTAAATGATGTAACTTACCATATTGTCAAGATAGCGGGCACGACAGACGTTGTTCTGCCGCTCTTGGTTTGTGAATCTAAACCATTCTCAAATCCCCTCGGTTGTCTACAAAGAATTCCATCAAAAACACACGCACGCAAGAATCATTAGCTCATCATAACTAGCTCAGATTACAGAATCAATAATATAAAACAGTACGCCTATTAACTTTTCTATGATACTATAAATACAGCATGACAATAGCGGGGCGGGGTCACGTGGTGATCACCGCCACCACCACCAGTTGACGCCGCACGCGATGTCCTCATCACCATACCACCACAATAGACAGAACATACCAGTATCCTCGAGACCGGCTCGACAGGAGTAATACCGAAAGCCGACGTAAAAAAAGCGCTTGCGCAGTGTTTCGTCGAGTGAGTGAGTTAACTGTAGGCCCAGCCCCTTCCAACTCCCTATCCCTATACCTGTTGTCTATTCTTTAAAAAAAGCCTGGCAATGCATTTTTACCATTTTAAATATTACAATTTGGACGATGGCAATTGCTTTTCACCATTACGCACCATTCTGCGCGCTTGCCCCTTATTTACATAAAAAAAAAATTAGCCGACTTACGAGTGTTTTCCAAATTAATAATAGTTCGTGGCTGTGAGTTGCTCAGACGTTTCGAACGTTTTTAAAAGTACCGTGTAGTACTTCGCAGCTTCGTCGTTTTGTTTGAAGTCAGCCTACTGGTTCATTCTGTCTATTGTGACAGTGTGATATCTGTGATTGACTACAATGAATGTGTTCAGACCGATTATTATATTGATATGGCAATTATGATTTGAAAGCTTTGTAAGGAGTTTCGGTATTTATGGCTGGATAAAAAGGCCCAATCTTGTCTAGAAACGTCCCTAGTTTTCAGTTACGGAAAATTGGCCATTTTATCTAAATTTTAAACTTATATAAAAATTATATAACAAGGGATTTAGCTCGACTTATTACCCTAAAATAGTACTTTTAGAGTACAATAAGCGTTAAGACTCGTTTATTTGTTAACCGAGATATTCGGCACGTGGTCTACGCTGTATTATTTTCATAATGTACTTTTCAATCATGTTAGTTATCAAGTTGATTTAGAAAAGTTGAGCAGTGTATTGCATAATGCTGCTAAATTTAGAGCGTCCGTAGCCTAGTGGGTGAGACCTTCGGTTCGCACTCGAGAGGGTGCAGGTTCTATACTAGGCGTGTACTAACGAGACATTTTCCGATCTCAAGTACATAATACGGACGCTCATCGCCGTGGGAGACATCCTTCGACACGAATGGGCCGGCTCGAAAGGCCTCATAGAAAACTGTCGTGAAACGGCATTGTGCTGTGTTTCGTTCGGTGAGTGAGTTAACCGATGACCCAACTTCCCTAATCCCCCTATCCTTATTCCCTCATAAAGGCCGGCAACGCACTTGTATCCCTTCAGATATTACGAGTGTCCATGGGCAACGACGTTTGCTTTCCATGAGGTAACCCGTCTGCTCGCTTGTCCCCTAATTATCATAAAAAAATAAAGTACGTACATCCTATTTCTTTAATAATGAAGTAATGCTAAGCGATATTATGTTCATACAACATTACTCAGGCAATCATGAACCTTCCTGCCGCAAACATAAAGTCTAAATCATCTGCACCACCGATTATTACTGAGAGGTCCGGTAATAAGCGACAGGGTAGAATGAACCTTATTTCAAAGGCATCACGGTCTAAACGCGGTGCGGAAGAGGCTCCGGTAACGAGCGGTGTCTTCCGGTAAGGGTAAAGGATTGCTAGAATATGAAGATTCATCTATATTTTGTTTTGAATTTTTTGATTTGTATTTCTAACTTAATTTGACGAAAACCCTTTAAAAGAAAATAAAACTCTCAACCAATTCGGTTTATGTCGGCATATGTCATGTGTGGGGTAAAATAACACAGTACCATCTGACAGTGTACACTACACTCCGTCCCAGGTAAGGAAAACACACAGAAGTGGCCTAATCAATTAACAGAAAGTGATTTCATACCCCGTTAACTCGCAGTGTTATTTTACCGCAGGGTTCGGTGGGGTAAGACTAACATAGTTTATTGGTTAACGGAAAAGATTTCGTCACTAATTTGATTTTTAGTGTGGGGACATACTTAACATAATATGTGTATATCAATTACTTTTATGTATTACGATACTTGCAGTATCGAAGTAGTGTTTTAAGCGCGGTGGCGCAAACCGGTCAGCTGCGACAATAAACGGGCTTGTGTTAAATAAGTTTTTCATTTATCATCAGAACACTCAGATTACTACCGCAGAGACCCAGTAGTAACATTGGAAACGTTTGTTTTATAATGAATAAACTTACGTTAGCGTATTAAGAACAGTTATATAAAAAAAATGGAGACAGCTAAAACTGTTAGTCGTCCCACATGATATGGGGTAAGACTACCGGAAAGTAATCTATATATTAATATGCGAGCGGAAAACTTTGTACCGCTGTTTACGAAGACACGTAGATGCTGAAGCATAGAATTTTCCACAGTGGACTTTATGCGATTTTTAATGAAATTTATAAATATTGAAACTTATAAATTTCAAACTTATAAATATTGAAAATTATAAATATTGAAACTTATAAATTTTTTGAAACTTTAAAAAATAAATCAGTAAGATTTATTTTTTAAAAAAATCGTGGATATATTTAATATTATGTGGAAAGACTAACATATAATTGAAATCGGCGGAATAGAACGGTAACAGTGGCGACACTATTGAGTGTTAGCGACATCTATTAGTTAAATCCAAAACTTTTACAACTCACGCACGCTGTTTAACTGACGCAGTGAACTAGAACATAAATCAGTATTTCACGAGATATTTAAAAATGATAGTCTTGCCCCGGAGCTAGTCTTACCCCACCAAACCTAATTGTGCTTTTGAGTTTTATAAAGCTGGCAGTGAGAGATCGTCAGAATCGAAAAAAAAAAGTGTAACACGAATTTGTTGCTAATTAGTTGCCAAAAAATCGATTTTGTTGCTCTCGCCGTTTCCGAGATATTGGTGTCACTGCCAGCTTATATATAACCTGGCAGTGACAATTATCAAATGTTTGACGAAAATAAAATTTAGTGTGACGAGAATTTGTTGCTAATTTGTTGCTCATAAGTCACCATACAATCGATTTTGTTCCTCTCGCCGTTTCTGAAAAATCTGATTTGGAAACTTTTAAATTACCTTGACCTTTTGCTCAAACTCGCCTAGATTAACACAGTAACCTAAGCAAAGTAACAGTAACCTGACGCCAAAAATTTTGTCATTTCTATACAAATGTAAGAACACAACACAATCTAGGTTTGTATAGAAACGACAAGTATTTTTGAGGTTTCATGGCCTAGGTGTGGCGAAAATTCTTTTTGTGTTGGTTAGTCCGTTCATCGAGGAAGGCTATAGGCTATAAAACATCACGCTACGACCAATACGAGCCGAGCAGTAAAGGATGTCGTAAAAACCGGGATAATTTATAGAGTTTCAAGCGGACGTAGTCGCTGGCAACAGCTAGTCGAACTACTCCCTTTGTTATGCTACTGCTATATTTAACTTTAGAAAGGTGAATTCATATTTCACAAAAAACTATCTATCACAATAACACACATAAGTAAGTCAACTTACCGAGTCGATTTTTAGAGTTCCGTAACCAAATGGTAAACGGGACCCTATTTACTAAGACTTGTGTGTATTTGACTATCTCCGGGCTGTATGTATCTCAAGAACGGTAATAGCTAGAGTTGAAATTTTCACAGAATATGTATTTGTGTTGCCGCTGTAACAACATATATGTACTAGTCCTTATGTGGTTGCCTGGAAGACATCGCTATTAAGCGATAATCCGCCAAAATTGTATTGTCTTTGTTATGTTTCTACTTTAAGTGATACTTTTTTTGGAATCCAATAAAGTATTTATTAATATTATTATTAACAAAAACTAAAAACAAAACAAATTAAATGTTTAAGTAAGATCTCATATGACTAACGGGGTTTTTTAAAGTTTCTTCTTCTTGGTACTAGATGGCAGTGCTAGTACGTCTATACACTTGTTAGGCGCGGCTTCCAACTCGCTCTTGGCCGGTTTTTTATACATCCTTGTTACGCCTAATGTCGGACAACTAACGGTATTTTGCTTCGTTAATTTAACGATTGGCTTTTCCTATGGTACGTTATTTTAACGTTAATTAACATTGTTTTGTTTTTAAGATACTTTTGTGTCTTTTTTACGAGCTACTACGATTACCTCTACTTGAAATCCTAAAGTTGTAACTTATTTATTTATGTTAAAGTTGTAACTTATGTTATTTATGAACGACTCTGTAATTAAATGTGCGCATTCATTTCTAGGTTTCATCACTAGGTTTTGGTGTTAACGGTTTATATAAAATCAGGATGGTAATTCTAAGAAATAAAAAGAAAATGACGATTTTTTTTTATAAAATAAGGGACAGAAGACGGGTTATCTGATAAAAAGCAACTGCCGTCGCCTAAAGTCAATCGCAACATCAGAAATGCAGGTGCGCTGGTTTTGAGACTGCTTCCGGAAGTAAAAACAATAAAATCCCAGAAAACGTTCAAAGTTTGTATTTAAATAAATTTAAAATAACAGTTAAAGAGCGTTTGTGTTCTAAATCATATTATAAAGTTAATGATATTATCGAAGACAGCACACGTTGGGAATTAGGTGGCTCTATGTAGGTTACCTTAATTATTATTGTTGTTATATAGCTTCAAGTCATAAAATTTTAATATTTTAAAATAATATTTCTTTCATCTTTTTGGTAAAAGTTGGCCCCGTGCGAGTTCTTACGCCGGTTCTTCTCCCACGGCCAGTGACCGTTGTTTAGACGTTCAAAAAGTCTATATTGATGAACTTATTCTGAAGAAAAACACTTTGAATTTGACTTTGGTTCGCCAGTAATATCGCAGGGAACAGCTAGTGTTTAATATTTTTACAATTTATAGAAAAAACGCACAACGCAGTTTTTATTTCAATGATTATTATATTATACCCACGTTCCTCTAATAAAATAGACAATTTACGTTGACAAAATACACAGCAGAGATCTGTATAGTGTTTGAGAATTTATTAGTTCATGAATTCAGAGATCCCCGCTGTACCGAAGTCCCGTATGAATACAGATTACGTTGATATGTTACAACTAAATATTATATTCAAAGTGAAGCTCACAGAGCCATATATCCGCTATTTTATCGGTGACGGGAATTCAAAAGGGCCAAGTGGAATGAAAATAATTTTAGAGATGCGTTATAGTGTTAGAGATTTTTATTTCAAATTTTCCTGTCGAAATCACAAATTTCAAGATGTATAAGAAACTGTTACTTGTGAAGAAATGCATAATAACGGATCGTAATAATAGTAAAAGTAAGAGTGAGTTGCTCCTGGGGCTTAGTTATAGTTAACATTGACAATATCCCTAAAAGGGGGGCTATTATGACCATTACAAACCTGCATGGTTCCAGGCAATTCAATATACGCCCAACAATTGCCTTGTTCTTTTTTCGTATTACAATGTCTTATTAGAATAATAACTGAATTAATAATAGTTTGGATGTCTATAAATTTATTTTAAATATGTCGGTGACATTAGGGAACGTCAAACTTTACGTATTTAGTGTCTGACTGCTGACTGGCTGGAACTTGACTGGGAATAAGAGGTCATAATAACCCCCCAGTACTGACGTAAGCAGCTAAAATGCCGCTTTGTACAAAAAGTACTTTTTGAGAGAGATACGAGCAAAAAACACGGCAATTTTTCTATGGGCTTGGTACTTCATAACGGCAATATTAATTTAAATAACTCGATGACTCTAAAAGCTAGAAAGAAATTAGTAGTACACGTCGATGGAGATATTTTTTTTCTGGTTATGATGGCATCAAAATGTCAAAATCGACCAGACGTTGGTTAACGGCTTTTTAGCTTGAGGACGGTAGAGTAGGCGGACCTATGTTATTTTTTTAATGATATTTAGGGGGCAAGCGAGCAGACGGGTAGATGCTACTGCCGTCGCCCATGGACACTCGTAACATCCGAGCAAGTGCGTTGCCCGCATTTATGAGGAATAGAGAACGGGAATAGAATGGAAAGCGGATTAGGGAAGTTGGGCCACCCAGCACTTCGCCGTTTCAGTGAGGCCGAGGTATCCCTCCGGTCGAGCCGGTCCATTCGTGCCCTCCCATAGCAAAATCCGTATCCATATCCCTATATATATTTTTTTATCTTATTCTTTTTATGTTTAACTATATCCATAAAATTAGACTCATTCCAATATATAGTATTCACAATTGTGCACGTCCTATTTGCTATCTTATTACCGTCTCTCTC
>JAOTAV010061761.1:0-14646 GCA_026546445.1 Cyclargus thomasi | reverse complement strand
TTGTTACGCACCAGACCGCAGATGGGCTCGTCCCAGAGCCTCTGAGAGGAAGTGGTCACGGGAACCTCGCTGCCGGCGGTAGCAATGTCCCAGGCGTTCTTGACCTCGTCCGCAAAAGGAATAATAGGTGGACAATATGAGTGTTCTAATATCCTACCTATTAGTACCCGATTCGCGTGGACTGATGACAAAAAGGCTGGTAGGGCTATGTCCGCAGTTTTGCTAATTCCCAGGCCACTGAACCTTATGGGAAGTGTCGATTGGATTCATGATAGGCCGTCAAATTTAATATTAAGGAATGAGGAGAGCGCATGTTTTAAGGTGTCGTCTAGGCTCTGTAAAAGTTATCTTCAAGTCATCAAGAAACAATCTTTGAAAGTATTTCCTTCTATAATATTGCATGAGCTCAGAATATTTTATATATTGTATTTCCAGGTATTCATGCAGAAAAATATGCTGAAAACCATTAAAAGTAAAAATATTCTAAATATTTTCAATTTAGATTGTTTACGTGTTGACAACCTGTCTACATCTTGTTCGATTAAAAAAATCTCAATTATATATAATTATGTAATAAAAATAATATAATATACTATTCTTTAATTAATTTTACATGGATCTACACCAATTAACTCATGTGTAAAATATTACTGATAGTGTCACTTTTTTTTTTGTGAACTCACTCAGAGAACATACGAATAAGTCTATATTTTATTGACTTTGTTAAGTATTCGGATTGCTTCTACAATGAGCGCGTATTTTAATAAGTTGGTTCTAGCGTGGGGCGCCGCGAACAACTTAGAAGACCGACTCCGCCACACAAAAAAGTAGTTATAAAGTATTAATTTGGGTGGTATCGCTAAAGTAAGTTAAATAATTAATTTTTAGAAATAAAATTACTTAATCGGGTATTGGTCAAACATAAAATGGAAGATGAAAAAAGATTGGTAAATTGAAATGAACAGCATATTTTGAATTTAATAATACATAACACACAATCTTTAGGACCTCATTTACCACTTCCTAATAAGTTCCATATTGGCTATCCACAACTTATCTGACAGATGAATTATGGAAAACTTATCAGATAAGTTGTAGGAAGCCTATCCGACACTTGTCGAGAAGTGAAAATACAATTTTAAGAACCTTTCCAGTTTTCTTAATATTTATATGTGATTATTGTCAATAAAATAAAATACATAGTCGCCTTCTGTCGCCATAAACAAAATATTTTGACATGTTATCATCAAGTGTGCACCAAGCCTAATGAACGTCAACAACTCTAATGTCAGATTATGGTCGCTAAAGTTCATAATGGGTTATCAATACAATAATATTTGTTCGTATTTGTGAAAAGAAATACTCCGTTACATCACTTCTATATAATATAAATCCGAACAAACACCGAGAACAATGAATACTAAATATCTGTCCAGCCGTTTTTATAATTTTACGCGTAACTTGAGTGCAAAATCAAACTTTACTGTGTGCAATAGTTTCCGGGCCGTGCAAAATAAAATCTACCTTAATGTAAGTACCTCACTATTTATCTGGGCCAGTGACCACTCCGTCTTATTTACCGCTCAAAAGTTAACAATTTATAGGTTAGGCCATGAACCACTTAGAGGTTGTTTTTTTAATGAATAAAATAGAAATGAACTGCGTTTGAGGTGTGAATTAAGAACAAGTCTAGTAACGTTGTATTTACTGCCAGATGCCAGAGAAAGTGACATATGACCAGTTTATATTATTAAAGTGACTCGGAGCTTAAACAGAGTTATTACAAGAGCTTAAACAGAGTTATTACAAGGTAAATAAGTGTAGTCAACTTACAATTGCTATTTTTAAAAACACCAGGATAATTCCTGCAAAAAAGGAATATTTACATACTACGGTACACGTATACGATAAAAGTAACATTTGTTTGTTATTGCGTTACAATAAATTATCAGCTGAGGTCAGGTTTCGTGATCTATCTCGACACTAACCCTTACTCAACTCACAACGTTAGTACAGCTTTGATCATCATACTGATTACACTATAAATTTAACACCAAATGTGAAATTCTTTCAGTTCCATACTAGAAAATTAAGTACAACAACTAAGATGAACAGCAAACTTCTAAATGGCAATATCTGGGACACAGATCCTGAACTTTTTGATATAATCAAAAAGGAAAAAGCTCGTCAAGCCAGTGGATTGGAAATGATAGCTTCAGAAAACTTTACATCCATACCAGTTTTGCAATGCCTTAGTTCTTGCCTTCACAACAAATATTCAGAGGGTATGCCGAATCAAAGGTAATTATTAACATTTTAATGCACTATTTTAGTGTTAACTAAAGAGAATTAAGAAATGTAATGCATGTAAAAATATTAAAAAATCCATTTTAATTAGACAAAGTTCTAACTTTCACTTTAATGTAAATTTTTTTTTAGATATTATGGTGGCAATGAATTTATTGATGAAATAGAAATTATGGCACAAAAGAGATCATTAGAAGCATACAGATTAAAAGAAGATGAATGGGGGGTCAATGTACAACCTTACTCTGGTAAGAACATTGATAAGAAATTACTAGCTATTAATAAATGAAGTCAACAATGTAATTAAATAATATATGTAACTAATAAACTGCTATTAGTTATATGCTACAATGACTACAATCTTACCTAAAATAAGCAAATCAAATGTCTTTTATGTATTTTAAATAAGCATAATATTTTATTCTCTAATATTAAATAAAAACTCAACTTCAGGTTCTCCAGCCAATTTTGCTGTTTACACTGGTGTGGTGGAACCACATGGTCGCATCATGGGTCTTGACTTGCCTGATGGTGGACATCTCACTCATGGGTTCTTTACTGCCACCAAAAAGATATCAGCCACTTCAATCTTTTTCGAGAGTATGCCCTATAAGGTGAGCCTAATAAAATGTTTAAAAACCATGCTGTAAAATAAAAAAATACATTATATTGTAAGTTATGACAAATATCAGATACTTTATACTTTATATCATTACAGGTTGACCCCAAAACTGGTCTAATTGATTATGACAAGCTTGCTGAGACTGCTAGACTGTTCAAGCCTAAACTTATCATTGCTGGAATCAGTTGCTACTCCAGATGCTTGGATTACAAAAGATTCCGTGAGATCGCTAATGAGAATGGAGCTATTTTGATGGGAGATATGGCACATATTTCAGGACTTGTAGCTGCAGGTAATTTTTAATAGTTTTTTTTTAATGTAATTTAGGGGGCATGCGAGCAGACAGATTACCTAATGGAAAGCAACCGCCATCGCCCATGGACACTTGTGACATCCAAAGAGTCGCTAGTGGGTTGCAAAGTTAAAGTAGTTGGATTAGGGAAGTTGGACCACCGTAAACTTACTTACTGAAAGAAACACAGCACAACGCCGGTTCACGCCAGTTTTCTGTGAGGCCTTGGTATCATATCCGGGCGAGCCGCTCCATTCGTGCCGGATAGCTCTCCAACGGCAATGAGCATCCATGTTATGTACTTGAGATCGGAAATTATCTCATTGGTGCACGCCTTCACCTAGGTTCGAACCTGGACCCTCTCGAGTGCAAACCAAAGGTCTTTCCCATTGGGCTACAGACATTCAAAACGTATGGACGCCTGTAAAACAGACCGTAGTTATAACAGTACAAAATGGAAAAAAAATAAATATAACATGTCGTCAATGCATGCCCCAAAAAATATATTGTCAAAGAAAACACATATTTACTAACTTTTTTTTAAAGGTGTTATCCCAAGTCCATTTGAATATTGTGATATTGTAACAACCACTACACACAAGACACTGAGAGGGCCAAGAGCAGGTGTTATATTCTTTCGCAAAGGGCTCAAAACCGTTAACACCAAAGGGGAGAAAATTATGTATGACTTTGAAAACAAAATCAACCAATCAGTATTCCCTGGACTGCAAGGAGGCCCCCACAATCATGCTATTGCTGCTATTGCTACTGCTATGAAGCAAGCTACCCTGCCTGAATTTGTGGAGTATCAGAAACAAGTAAGATTTAAATGTCACCTCTCCTGGTTGCCTGCTTGAAGTAAACACTTTTTATCATAATGCTGAAACTAATTGTATTTCATTTTAGGTCATAAAGAATGCTCAAAGACTGTGTGAAGGCCTGATATCATTTGGCTACGATATTGCTACAGGCGGTACTGATGTCCATATAGTTTTAGTAGACATGCGAAATGCTGGTCTCAGTGGCGCCAGAGCCGAGAGGATACTAGAGTTATGCAGCATCGCCTGCAACAAAAACACTGTACCTGGTGACAAAAGTGCACTGAACCCCAGTGGTATTAGATTAGGTAAGTTTTAAACAGCAGTATATTATAATTATTATTAATAGCCGTTAGTGTCCCACCGCTAGGCAAAGGCCTCTTTCCTTCCACAGGTCTCTATCTTTTGCTAGCGCTAGCGAAAGCAGTCTATATAAATGTTTCAAGTATATATTTATTTATTTTATATTTGTTTTATTAAATATTATATAACTTATATGATGGTTAACAAATATTTGTTATTTATAGGTACACCTGCGCTAACAACAAGAGGCTTAAAAGAAACCGATATTGATAATGTAGTTAAGTATATTGATAGGGCTCTAAAACTTGCCCAAGAAATCACAAAGATATCTGGACCAAAGCTAGCAGACTTCAACAAAATTATTGAAACCAATGAAGCTGTTCAAAAGAAGATTAATGCTCTTAAGGACGAAATTGAAAACTTCAGCCGAACATTTCCATTACCTGGTTATGATAACTATTAAGTTGTAAATTAAGTATCATCTTCTCAGAAGGCACATTTGTGTTCTTTCTGATAAAATCTCACTATCATGGTATACTTCCATTAGGTTTATAAAAAATGCTTGTGCATACATTTTTTATTATTATTACTTTACAAGTGCCTTTAAATAAAAAGTTAAATATTAATGATTGTTTAATTTTAATGGAGGCTGTACACTCTCACCAAGAGCTCTCGGACCAGAGTCTCGTGGCGAGATTCGCAAGCGGGCTGACAGGCGAGACGAGGCGAGTGCAACCATTTGCACTCTCGGTCTCGGTCTCGATGTTTCTCGGCGAGAGTGTACAGCCTCCATAAAATGTCTACCTGAAACGTGACATCAATTTGCTTATTATTTGTAAGCTATTTTAACTGCCGATACTGTGTTGTATGTGTGTGGGTATCTTAAAATATTATTTAAAATTTGTTTATGGAAGAATAGAGAACCAATAAGCTAGACTCTAGCTTATTTTTCACCCAATCTTTCCCAAAACCGTTATCAATGTTATAACTCTAGCTACTAGAGCTACAACATTTAGTCCCAAACTCGCAACGCTTGCATGAAGTGTCATACGAGCGCTGCGAGTTTGTCACCGCAGCATATCGAAAAAATTATATATCATGCTAGAAGTCTTTGCGCTGCAATTTCCGTCGACACATTTGGGTATACCATGTTAAAAAAAGAAGACGATGAGAACTCTATGAAAAAAGTTTTTTTTTGCAACTGTCAATTTTTCATTCGTTTCTCAATATCGTTGTCATTTACGTATATATAACCCTTATTTATGCGGCTGACAGTCCATACAAAAACGACCGTGATAGCTAGACCTAAAAATAGTCAAGATTGTGCTCGGAAATGGACTGAGGTCTCGCTGAAAGAGGCTATTAAAGAATAAATACAATTTAATACTTTTTAGTTTATATTTTTGTTGCTTGCTCTTTAAATCAATTATATTTTCAATACCCTACAAATTTTGTATGTGGGTTCTTTTTAGGTTGTATATACTCCTTGTAATGGGGTTTTGTAAAATCCAACCACTCATGAAACACCATGTTAGAGGTTAAAATGTTAAATGCGGGTTTTTTTAAAGAGTTACTTATAGTGTAATACGCATAATAATTGAACCACGCAGACATAGTTTCGGGCAACAGCTAGTATCTAGTACATGAATGGTTTCTTTACAATTCCGGATAAGAAATGCTCCAATTGCAAAGACTTCCGCCAGTGCAAGCCGAATGACACCAAGGCTCTAAAGAAAAAAAATCGGTTGTCTGTAAAGTCGGTTTACAGACGATAGTTGAACGAGACAACATCTTAAGAAAATACTAATGGAATGGTAGCATTTTTCAAAAGAAAATTCATTCACTTTTCACTACACTTGATACTCGACAAAAACATATAAATGTACTATAGTATAACAGCTGTTTACGCAGACGCATCGCTCACTCCAGTAGGGGAGAGACGAATGTCGAACGTGAAGGCAGATTGTGCCTCTTTGTCGCTCGTTACGCGCTCTCGCTTGCACTCCCAGCCTTAAACGGAACGCCTCAGAGCGAGATAAGGCCGCATGAGTCATGTTTTTTCGTGCGTGCAGCCAGCTCTATCAAACTATCAGACGTTGTCACGTCAAAACTGCTACCGCTACTGCGCACGTGCTCAAGTTTGTAACACAATTATATGTATTATAATTCGAAAACCGTCTTATTTTAAATAATTACGCTCGCCTTGCTGGTCCTTTAAATTATTTTACTTTAAAGTTGATTTCTTATTCTTTATTTTGCTACTAAGAATTTAATATCAAGGCGAGTTTATTACTATAAATAGCTTGTTTACATTGACTTAATACTTAGAAGAGCAATAACTCAAATCAGTAGGTAAATTATTTAATACTTGTATACAAGTACCTACTATTAAAAAGCGCTCTTCTAAAGACTAACATAATGTAGATAAGCATAATATTGAATACTGTAAAAATTATGAATGGATGAATGGATCTAGATGGAGAATAATACAAATGACTGGATCTTTAAATTAATTATATTTTAATACCCAACAAAAAAATGTAAATCGATGTACTACTAACTTCAAATTGCCACCAAAACCGTCTTGTTTTAAGTAATCACGCTCGCATTGCTGGTCCTTAAAATTATTTTATTTTAAAGCCAAGTTTTATTATTTATAATCTTACACCTAAATTTTTGCTACTAAGAATATAATAATATTATCATAGAATTTCACCAATTACTATGATTTTCGACTGAACCAAACGAATAATAACTCGGGTTGACGCCGCCATTCGATTTCCACTTTGCATAGTACAAACATCAGCATCCTGAATTACTACGAGGTCAATACCGTGAACACACACACACACACTGGTATCACCTTTGCGAACCGGCCGCACCATTATACAACTGGTTAGTTCTATCAACAATTTTTTAGGGTTCTGTACCCGAACGATAAAAACGGGACCATATTTCTAAGACTTCGATGTCCGTCTGTCAGTCTGTTGGTCTCCAGGCTGTATCTCAAGAACGATAACAGCTATAGAGTGGCAATAGAAATACATATTCTAGGGAATATGTATTTCTATTGCCGCTATAACAACAAATACTAGATTGATTAATTCAATAGAACAATTTTTATCTATTTTTTTGCTTTCTGCTGGTGCAAGTTTGTATGTTTTGCCTTACTCAGTTTTAAAATTGTATGTAACAGTAAATAATTTTATATTTTTCAGTGTTGTGAAGTATCAAGAAATTCGGATCAATTTGGACAATGACCTGCTACAACCAGGACTACCTTCAGAAAAAGATGTCGCAAAATATCAAAATTTCAGGGTCACATTTTTTTAATAGTTTAAGATTCTTAGGGCCTTCTAAAACGGCATTTTTTTAACAAAACTAGAGAATTTTATACCTAATTAATACTTATGAAAATACAAATAGTGTAAATTTTACTGGGAATTGATTTGATGGAAAATGCACAAAAAGTTGTTTGTTTATATTTCACCCTATGTCGGGGATATGCTGCTATGTTTTAAGACAAGTTTTGGGAGGTTAATATATAGGTTCAGGTATAGGTGAACAGTAACAACTATAAGTCAATTAGTTGAATTCTTTGTATACTATCACTTCGAAGAAATTGTTTATTCGATAATAGTAAGTAGCAGAATGTTTTGAAGATAAAAAACGTTGTGATGTGATAACTATTGATTAAAATTGGGTGACAGTTATATGAAAATTTTACAAGTTTTTAATGTAATAATGTATATATAGAGTTCTTCATAAAATATGTTTTAATCATACTATTTCGACAATTTGTACAGGAATTATTAAAGGTAAGTAATAATACTCTAGGCTGTATGCTTGTGAAAGTTGCAGCGCCGAAAGCCCAAACAATTTTTTGTGATTTGTATAGGTAAACTTATGTCGCAGGGGTACTTGCCCATTCAAATAAATAAAAAACTTTCAGAGCTGCTACTTTCACTGTTATCTCTATAAAATGGAGGCACTCTTACACCTGTTATAAATTCCCAGTGATTGTTGTTAGATGTTATGGTGATCATTGTTACTTCGTGAAATGTGTTTATTTTTTTACGCACGAACATGCAACCAAATACATTTCTGGTCACATTCTATTAATTGTCTTAAAATGTTTTATATTTTAAAATATTTTTTCTTTTCCTAGATATGTAGTTAGTAAAATGGTTTAAATTTTAGTAAAAGCTATAAATTCTAAACGTCAGTCATAATAACTAAGGTGATACTATTGTATGAACCAGCAGTAGCTATGTCTGGCTTAAGTCAGTGCTTTTATACGTGTTTCGTTTTACCAGCAGTAAAATGCCATTATATTCTTAGATTATATAAAATTTATCTTTAGATTTATTATTTAACTTTTGAAACATGTTTACTTTACTGTCTACTCTATAATATTTCTACAATAAGATATAACAAACTTAAGTTTATTTTTTCCGTGGTGTAAGAAGTGTAAACTATATTACATATCATGTTTTTTTGTCTATTTGACGGTAAACGTGGTTTTTTGTACGTGTAAATAATAATGTCTATCAATGGCTTGACTCCCTGTTAACGTTTAAATCATATTTATATAAATATTGTGATATTACTCGTACTGTAACTTTTTGTAAAAAAACATATTTTGCAATAATAAATGTCCACTTTTCGTGCACTTTCAATTTTGCTAAAATTTGGTATATCTGCAGATACTATTAATAGAATAAGTCAATGGTAGACGTTTGATTGTAATGGTTGGGATAATTTTCATTCCGATTATATGAAACAGAGGGTTAATAAAAATATATAATAAGAGAGCCATACTTCCGCACGTTTGGCCGACTCGACTTGGCTCGTAATACCTCGGCCTCACTGAAAACTGGGTTGAAACTGAGTTTCGTTTTGTTTCGTCCAGTGAGTATACCGGAGGCCCAATTCATCCCCTATTCCCTTAGACTATTCCTTCATTATAATGTCGACAACGCCCTCGCCACGCCTCTGATGTTACAATCTATCAGGTGACTCTGCTCGTGTGGTGCTCTGCTCACTTGCCTCCTAATTTCATAAAAAAAATCTAGATTTAGTAGATGTTTAAATAGTAGTGCTCAAAAGTTTTTTGACAAGTAGAAATTCTTAAATATAAGAAAGATTAATCACGACACTATCCTTAGACAAATATATTTAAAGTTATCATGTGTTTTACAAATTACGATACCTACTTAAATGCTAGGATTTGCATGACATGTATATTCGGTTCTCATAACAATTACGATGTTTTGATTTCGCGTCACGATATCAAAATTGCAGCCGAGTTTCTCGGAACGGCAATATAATTTAACTCCTTTGCCAAAAACGAAGACCTTCTTGCGATTTCGCAGTAATACAAATTATTATCTTAACCGTGGTGCTTCCAAGAAAATTATCTCGAGTATTTACTTGTAAAATAATATAATACACTGATTTAATTGAATCTTAATAAAGCGACAGATTCTTGTAAATCTATTTCATACAGTGTGTAATATTTTTGGGTGTGGAGTCGCGTATATCGAGATCACAAGGTTGCAGCGTTGTAAGCGAGATTTAATGGCGTTTGGGCAAACCGCTGGAGCACTCACCGATACAAATGACAACTATTTTTTTCGTTTGGTAAACTGACAAACTTTATAACATAAGTGATAAGTTGAACGCATTTTTATTAATATAAAAGTCGAGTTTTCTTTTCTGACGATATAACTACAGAACGCACGAATCGATTTCGACAATATTGCATTCGTTGGATATGTCTCTGGTTCCGTGAGATTCCGTGAGGAGGGAGAAAAAAAAGTTAGGAAACATTTCAAGAGGAAAGTTATCACGCGGACGGAGTGGCGGGCAACAGCTAGCTTGTATAGTATTCTTACTTTATTTTTTATTTTAGTAACCCCTTTTTTTGTTTGTTTAATTATTGTTTGAACCCCTGGAACACTTGACAATAGTAAATAATTGGACACGAGCGTCACAGTGTTCCCGGAATGTAATAGGGGAGGCTGCGTTCTCGGAATTGTCGATACCTACATCACACTTTATTTATATTCTAACCCCTGACAATTTGTGTACTAATATGTATTCAGTATTCTGACGAAAAAGAAGGGTGTAATAAGTTATAACGTTTGCGTGTGTATCTGTCTGTCCTTCTGAGTCATCAATGCTCATCTGATGAAGGTATTTCGCAGGCGAAGTGTGAAATTGTAAATAGCCGTTGTAGTTGTAAATTGTAGCCTAGTGTGTTGGCGGCAGCGTCCTAGCCTCCTAGGAAGGCAGCGAATTTCGTAGGTACAAGGACCGGCAGAAATACCTAAAATTCCTTTTATGTTTTTTTAAGGGAATTTTGAAGTGGTTTAGATTCTTAAATTCAGCGGTCAGGTTAGATAGTCTATTAGATAAAAATAACTAGGGTTTTCCTTTCTGACGCTATAACTTCAGAATGCACAAATCGATTTCCACGGCTTTGCGTTCGTTGGGTCGTTTATAGCAAAGAAAAATTTAAAAGAAACGCAGGAAAGTAATCATTATCGTCTTTGTTACTACGCGGACAGAGTCGCGGGCAACTAGTCTTTGTATAAAATAATCATAAACATTGGACGCACTTTGACTGTAACATATAGCTAAGATCAGACCAAATAAAAACTTTACCTATATTTTGGTTTCTGGGTAGTCAAGCCAATTTTTTTACAGAAGCTCCGGGCTACCTAATGACATCATTATATTTCCTATAACATCTCATTCATCGAGACAAAAAATGACTAACAAGGATAATTCAAGCAAAGGTCGGGTTTCGTCGTAAATGGTATTAACATAAAAGAGGGCATATATGTTGTGACGGCTTACCATCATAATTATTGCAATTTACGTTCGACTTAATAAAATACGTTTCTGTGAATTATCAACCAAGTCACAGATTAGACGTAATTTTTATGCCTACTGACCTAACCTAATAAACTAACTGCCACAGTCAAAGATGAATATTGATTACTGTAATTTGATAGTTAACTGGAATCAATTATTTAAGTATAATGGGGGAAATTGAAAGCGAGCCAGTTGACGGACCTATGTCATTTGTTCGGAATATGTCAATTCCATGTAAGTCGTGATCTGTCGGCTGAGTTTGCATAACGCGACCAAACTACTTAGATCTATGATCTGCATCTGTTTTAACTTCTCCGATTGTACCTAAAAAGTATAAAAAGTACTGAGGGTCTGAGACCTTTTTTTTGCTTTAACAAAATGATAATAAAAAAAGCATTTCAAATAACGTTTTTGGAAGTCAATAAAAAGCTTGTTAGAATGTTACGTAAAATGTGATAGTGTGTACTCTTATGAAACGCAAGTGAAACCGGCCATAGTTTCATACAAAAAACTTATTCTATATGGTCTAAGCACCACATAAAAACCTCGGCTTAGTTACATGTAAATTATTACGATACGAAACCGGACAAAAAAAAACTAGTAACATTCGTTTACATTGGTACAGTTAAAGCCTGCCTGACGCTGAATGCTGCAATGGAGGCTGGACGAGATTAAAATACATATTAATATATACTATACTGTATACAATAATATATTATCTATACTTCTATACTAATATAAAGCTGAAGAGTTTGTTACTTTGTTTGAACACGCTAGGTAATCTCAGGAAGTAATGTCGGATTGAAAAATTCTTGATGTATTGGTTTGTCTATTTATCGATGTAGTCTATAGGCTGTACAAGACTTAGCTACGACGAATAGGAGCCAAGCAGTTATCAGAAAATAGAGTTTTACGCGGACGCAGTTGCGGGCAACAGCTATACAAAATGTTATGATTTCTTAATTCCATCTAATACAGCGTTGATAAAGAACCCCGTAGGTATTTTGCTGGCACTAACGACTGTATGCGGCAATGCTTTAAAAAAGGGTACAATTGAAAAGCCTGATTAAGGGGGCGGCAAAATGTCCTCCGCCCCGGGCGGCCGATACCCACGCTACGCCACTGCCCTACAGACACGCATAGGCGTATCTAGATTCTAGACCCATTTTTCGGAGGGGGCCTGAGCCCCTTTTAACTTAAGCTTAGTAATTAAACATATTAGAAACTACATGACACCCGCAACTCCGTTGCGCCCAAATTCGTTTATCGCGCGGGAACTATACATTTTTCCGGCATAATAAGTATTTCTGCTTTAGGTTGCCTAGTAGAGACTGCGTCCAGCTAGGGTTGCCATCCGTCCGGGTTTCCACGGATTTGTCCTAGTTTAGAGGGCATCCGGGGAGCGTTTCATTTGTAGACCGAGTTTTAAAAAACTACGAAGGTCTAAGTAGGTACTTTTAAGATTTTAATTCATTTAATATATGTATAAGTATAAGATAACAAAACCTTATTAAAATATTGAACGAAAAAAATAAATTTTGTTTTATGTTATTTCAAGAATTTAAAAATTAATTTATATAAACAATTTGCAACAAATCGTAATATGATTCTGTTTTGTTAAAATAATAGATAAATAAAAAGGTAATTTATGACATTTTCACTGTTTTTTATTACATTGAATATTATGTGTAAAAGATCTTGTTGATATGTCCGGCTTTCGAACTCTAAGATTCGGGGTTTCCACGCGTCTTGTCCTGTTTTTCAAATTTTAAAGATGGCAACCCTACTTCCAACAGTAAGGCCGCCATTTCGGACATTATTTTTTGTTCTTTTGCAATCGTGACTTTTTGTTCGAAAAAAGGGTTTTTATTTATTTTATTTATTTCCCAGATCGTTCTCGGGTGGGCACAGCCCCCTGCAAATGTAGAAGGTAATGCTATGCACTGAATAGCATTACCTAGTACATTTGCATGGGGGCTACATCTGCATAGGTATATTTGAAAGACTGGATAGTATGCAATATGCTATATCTTTTCAAATATACCTATGCCAAATCAAATGAGAACTTGAATGGTGAATTTTTAAATTACGTTCGTATGTTTAACTCCGCGAATAGCTAATAATTGTTCGTTATTTATATGTTAAAATTTACATGCTGTAAGTTTTAACATATAAATAACGATTCAAGTGATCGCGCGACAACTTCTCCGCTTTGCAAGCGGCCTTAGATAAGGACTCCTTTTCGCGGTATTCAATTCAAACTGGAAATATTTCCTCCAGGCTGTATTAGGGCAGGTCGTTTAGGTTTCTAATTTAGCTGCTATTTTCTACACATCCGTTGTTTTTACCTTGTTTACGTTGATACTCTCGTTTTCCGAGAAAAACGCTCCACTACATTTCCACTAACAGCGTTATGGATATTCTAGTGAAATAACTATAATAGGTGATTTCTAACACTTTTTTTATTGCTGTATAAAAAGTTGTTTTCAGAGTAGGTTCCGCGTACGGCTTACCTTTGTCGTGGGAGAGCACCGCTTCGGCACGAATGAGCCGGCTGGACCGGAGTGGTACCACGGCCTCACAGAAAACTGGCGTGAAACGGCATTGTGCTGTGTTTCGTTCTCTAATCCAGAGGGGATTAGGAAAGCTGGGATCCATATTCCCATTCCCTATTCCCTCATAAAAGGCCGGCAACACACTTGCGACTCTTCGTATGGGCGACGGCAGTTGCTTTCATCAGGTAACCCGTATGCTCGCTTGCCCCCTAAATGTCATAAAATAGGTATATGTTTCTCTCTATTTATAATTCTTATCTATTTTTGGACTTTAGCTGTACCTAAATCTTTGTTCCGCTTTATTGTGATTGCTAT
Source organism: Cyclargus thomasi (assembly GCA_026546445.1). Classification (NCBI taxonomy): domain Eukaryota; kingdom Metazoa; phylum Arthropoda; class Insecta; order Lepidoptera; family Lycaenidae; genus Cyclargus; species Cyclargus thomasi. The sequence continues at coordinate 552 of JAOTAV010061761.1, read as the reverse complement.
CCTGGCCAATTCTAAGGCTGTTAGCCTGTTACGTAAAAGTAACAAAAGTAATTACAAACTTGGATACAATAAAATCCCGTTGATACTTTTGCGGTACCTTTTTCAAAAGAACCCTTTAACAATCAACAATAAAGATCAATTTGGTATATCAATCTCGGTTATTTAGACGTCGCAAGCAGCTGTATGCTGCTTTGGCGGACGGGGTTTAGCAATGAGACTTCGTATATGTCTTGCAGTACTATTCATTCCACTAGTTACAATAGGTGTTGGGTTCACAAGTAACAGTGTGTAACAATATTAATTATCACCGAGAATACAAATTTGAGATGAATTATTTCAGCGTCCTGTTCACAAAATTTGCGGAAGGAAGAATGTTTTTGTGTTGCCAGAATTTACATACATTGCGTGTTTAATGTTGCTATATTACAAAATATGATGTACATAGTGTGTTCAAAAAGTATCGCGAATTTTGTGCTTTTTCAAAAATTATTTATTTATTCATGAATATTTATTTTGTCCCCTTCAAAGTAATCCCCATGAGATATTATACAC